>OOFC01018461.1:0-10414 GCA_900323345.1 Pseudochromis fuscus
GCGGCGCTGGCAATGTTTCACTGTCTCTCTGTTTCTCTACCAGCCGCATTGCTTCGTGCCTATCCCACTCTCTCCTCTTTTCATCAAGCTCATATCCCTCTTTGTTTCTCTGTGCTGTTCTGATCCTGTTTTCACTCTCACTCGCATTTGCTTTCTCTTTTCTCTGTCATCAGTCCCGCCCCCCCACTTCCTCCCTCAGCTGTCCTTCAGTCGCACCTGAAGGATACAGACAGAGTAAGAACACAATATGACATGTTCCAGCTGTTATTACTAATGCTAATAAAAATAATATTACTACAAGATAGTCATATTATATCTACAGGTAATGTCAGTTTATATGGTGATGGGAAGGTACCATGTTGTCACTGACCAGAGCCAATGCAAATATATGTATGTTTGGACTCTATAGCAAAAATAATTGTGCACAGTATAAATGTTGTTTTTGGTTTTTTTTACCGAATAGCTATTATACAATCACGATCTGAAATCCATTGTGTATGTTACAGTGCAATGCTAATCATTTACAAGCCATCTACCAAACAAAACTGTTCTGGTCTTCTGGCTTCTTTGTATTTGGAGAAACAAAGTAACATAAATGAATGGAAGTAAAAAAAAAAATCCTCCACTGGTGGTACTGATAACCTCCTTGGTGTTTATCACTCCCTCTCTTCTACACAGTATCACTGGTCTCAGCCTCATACTTCCTAATAATAACCTAGAAATATCCCTGAGTCCTCTTTTCTGTTTCTGCTACTTTAACTTTGTATCTTGAGAAGTGATTTACAAAGGTCTGTCTGGATTGTGCAAGAAATATTCATTATCCATCAAAAGTATTTTCAGAATGACCTGTTCCACAAACATTCACTCAGATGATCACACGTGCACACAAACACAGTGTCACAGACCAAGATAAACAAACAGACTCCCACCAGACGGTGTATCAGCAGCCGAGATAAACCCACACACTCACACGCTGAACTTTACACAGGCTATCAAGCCCCAAGTGTATCAGGGGACGCACAGACAGACAAGCGATGATGAGTTAGCCCCAGAGGGGCCATGATAGGCCAGCAGGGTCAGGGTGATTGTAGTCAGTCAGCGCTGGCACGACACAGTCCATCAACCTCTCATCAGAACCAACAGCAGTAACACCACAGAGGTGTCAATACTACAAACCCAGGCACTGGTCATCAACACCATCTATTTTTACTGTGATACAGCAGAGTGGGGGTTTAGTGTGATCATTCATGGAAAATAACTCATTTACTTTCAGCATTTACTATGTGACTTCACTCTTAGCTGCAGCAGTTACAACTGTGGGTTTATTATCCAAACATCATCCTATGAAGACTTGGATTCACCAGGCTGTAGGTCAAATAATCTGCCTGATAATTAGAATTGCCTGAACTGAATTATAATGTAAAACAAAAAGAGCTAAATATCCAGTTGACAGAGATGACCTGAGGTAACAGGTATGTTACAGTAAATGTAGACGGTTTCCTGATTCAGCCCCAAAACACATTGTAATACTTCCTTAGGATGCACATGCTTGGATGGCACTCTACCCTGCAGAAAAAGTCCTGCCAGTTATCCATTAACAGGCCACATCCTCGGGGACACTGGGTGAAATGTGACTGACCAGCTCAGCTTTCAACACTCATCAACACTATGGTCAGCACTGCATGTGTATTTTTAGTATTATACTTATTGCTGAGGACTCTGTAGGATATATGTTTGATGTGCATGGATTGATCAAGCAGAGAGAGTCAGTCAAACTGATTTTGTTTCCTCGCACGCCTCGCTGAACACGACGGCACTTTGCAGGGACAGAATGTACAGATGTGTGTTTTCCTCAGACGGGGCTTTTCTATAAATACTTCTACCTACGGTGCACCGCGTAAAGGTTTGTCTGCTGCTCTCTCCTAAAAGAGACTTTGGTTTAGCAGCCTTGTTAGCTAACAGCCTTGTCGTACATATGAGGCCGGGCTTCGGTTCAGGAGGTTATCGGGCTTGACACAATAACACTCCCACAAACCATATGTGTGATGACACTTGGCCCAAGGGCAACTGTTCGCCAACACAGCCTGCGTGGTGTGACAAATGTTGCTGAGAGCTTGTGGTATGGCTCCAGCACCAATAGACTGAAATGCATTGGGGTATGTAATGTGTTATCTCATATATGACCTGTCAAACCTGCTCGCTAATGATGTAAATATGTAAAAAGCAGGTGATCTAAAGTGAATGGTGGTGTCAGGAAAAACCTGATTTTTTATGACTTCAGGGCCTAAGTCTGGATTTGTCCCAACATGTTAGAAAACCCCCAAATTCTCTGAATAATCTCCTTCAAATCCTCCTTGCAGCTCAAAAGACAAACACCAAGGACAAAGTGAACAAGTGTCATTATTTTTCAAGCTTTTTAATACAAACTTAATAAACTATCAGTCCCTCTTAACATGTAAGACACTGACTCCGAATACTTTGTTATACCGTTTTGTTTTATCAAGTATTGCACAATGTAGGTACAAAATTAATATACGATTACATTTTGTCCATAATATAGCAAAAATCTTTTAACTCTTAACAGAAAATACAACTCTTATGTTTTTCAAAAAAAGCAAATATTCTTAAATCCCACCACTACGGAATATTCTGTACACAATCTTTAGAATAGTCAATGGTTTTTTTTTGTTTTTTTTAAAGATGGAT
This sequence comes from Pseudochromis fuscus, assembly GCA_900323345.1. NCBI lineage: Eukaryota > Metazoa > Chordata > Actinopteri > Pseudochromidae > Pseudochromis > Pseudochromis fuscus. Next base: position 2,707 of record OOFC01018461.1, read on the forward strand.
TCATTTTATAATTTCAATAAAAAAAGAAAACATAAAGTTGCTGCAGCCATCACAGATCACTGGAGTAGTAAAAAGATATAAATGCAATACCATGTCGTAGAAACAATAGATACTCTGATATTTTACAAACTCTGTACTAAATTAAATTATACAATTAGAAAAAGACCAGGAGATCCCACTTATTTTTGCCAATTTCTTGAAAAAAATTGGCGGTGTCCAGTTATGTTTAAATACTGAAAGAGGCCATGACTTGTGGTGGTGTTTTTTTTTGGTTTTTTTGTCTTTTTTTTATATCGTAAAACAGTCACATAAAAAAAATATTTTGTGCTTGGTTGGCAAAAGAAATAACAATGATGCATGTTGAAGTTTAGGTAACCAAGCTTGGACATCTTGTACTACAAGCTTCATTGTTAAAGAAAGAAATAAAACTATAACTCAAGGGGGCAAAGTAATTCACCCTCGGGCTCATGCTCTTAGACTCGTAACATAGATCTTACAGGTAACAAGTCAATTTTCCTTTTATCCTTGACATTCTGTTCTTTTACACTTTTTTTATTTTTTATTTTTTGAAATGTGCATTTTATGTTTGTTTCCCCCTATCACATTATCTCTGGTCGTTTCTGTATGAAGTAGTAGCTTAAGTAGTACCTTTACGTGTACTAGTTGGCCATAACTGGCTGGAATTGCTGGTTAGAATACTGCATGTTGCTTAAGCTGAAATTCAAGCCATCCATAAGGGACTTGTCGTTAAGGCCACCGTAGGCCGCAAACATATCGAAGGCATTGCTGTACTGCAGCGGGCTGAGGCTGAGCGAGCTGTCCCCGGGGAAAAGAGCACTCTGGCTGCCCTGGCCCTGCAGGCTGGGGAACACAAACTCCTTGGCATTGGGGGACAGGGCCGAGGGCTTCTGGTGCTGCTGCTGCGCTCCGAGGCCCAACCCGTACAGAGAGTGCATGGAGGTGGAGATGGCTTTCTGTTTCAGGAGACTGTTCACATTCAGGCCCAGGTTGGTGGGAGAGGTACGTGCCACCTTGTTCCCAGCGCTGCTGCCGCCGCCGCCGTTGTTGTTGTTGTTGTTGCGTCCACTGCTCTTCATCTTAGTGGAGCCAAACTTGGTGGCGGCGAAAGTGGCTGTTGTGAAGGTTAAAGGCTGCGTGGAGCGGGGCATAAAGGTGGGGCTGACTGCTGCTGAGTGGCCAAAAGGAGGAGAGGGGGAGCTGGAGCCCGGGGAGGCGCCGTTGACGGGCTCGTTGATGGGCATGAAGACCTGTGCGTCTGGGTTGAAGCTGTTCTTGATCTCCTTGTCTAAGTCAAGCCCCCCATTACTGGCTCCACTTTCATTGCTGTCATCAACATACAATACTTTGACTGGCCCCTTCTCCCCGATCTGGTAGGACACCTCGAAGGGGTCAATCCACACGCTGAGGTCCTGGGGCAGGTTGTTGCGAACATCCTCGATGTCCAGCCCGCTTTCTTTGGCTGCCTTCTCCACCACAGGGTCCACCTTCTCCCCCACGTGGATGCATCTGAATCCTGAGCCCTTGTATGGCTTGTCCGGGTACCAGTGTCCCTCATATTTCTGCTTCAGCTGCCGTTCCAGCTCCTCACCAAAAATGTTGACCCGCCGCCTTGGCAGCTTGTTGTATAGGTATGAGATGATGAAGTTGAGAGCTACTTGGATTTCAAGCTGCATAGCTGACTGCTGAAGTTTACCAGGTGTGTGAAGATTAGTCGTGTCTGACCTTGAATGTGTCCACTGGGTCTGCTTTGTTTATCCGTGTTTGGCAACACAGACGAGCTCCAGGCAGGATGGCGAAAGCAGAAAGCAGAACTCGGATGAAACAGGTTCAAAATCAAAAGTGCTGGTTTTGTGTAAGTGGTGTCCTTCCACAGGGTGTGATAATCTTTTTCCTGCAACAATTGGTAGAGAAAAAAAAATCATAAGCAAATGTAAATATGTTTAAAAAATGACCATGTTGTACAGTCACATCAGATCTGCTCATTCCAGACTTCATAAGTGGGGTGTCATTTAATTATTAAGGGTCTGTCTTGTTGCAGTTGTGACTGCTGTGAGCTCAAACAGTTGAATGTCACACAACAGACAACCAAAGTGCACTCTCACAGGAACAATCAGATAGGTGAAAATATGCAGCAGCTGCTTAAATATTAATACAGAGTCAACTGATCTGTGACCGGGCTTCGGTTCTTGCTGATCTGGCACCTAAATTTCCCTAAATGCCAAAAAGTGGGCACAGAACCTCGCACTAGGACTGGAAATCCTCTTACATAATAGGCTACAGGATAGCCTCCTGACAGCAGGACACGGAAACTAATGCGGGGTTGCTGCATTTTTAATTAACGATAAACTTGAAAACGTCTCATCGATAACACCCGATGGTGGATCTGTGTGAATTCAAAGCGTACGGGAAAGGGGGGGTTACAATGCGTGAAACACCGATCAGAGCGCTTCCTCCATTAGAAACAATGTAGATATAGGACTTAACCACGTCTACACCCATATTTAGCAATTGTCGAAAGGGAAGAGGAAACACTTAACTGATTAAACAGGCATTTGTAAGAAAAATGTACTAAGTATTTAAGAAAAACGGCACTAAAATAACAATCCACCCTCACTGATAAGAGCTGGCTTGGAGGTACAGTGAACTTGTTGAGGCTGCATTAATACCCCAAAGTTGATTAATTTATTCCTCCTCAATATTGGGAAATAAATAACTGCTGCTTTTACATCTCTTTCATGAAGCTACTTGTAGCTATAACTCTTGCCTTTAAAATATATATATATAGTTGAGACACCACAGAAGCTGCACGACGGCGAAATAAAACGCTACAGTGACACATTTAACAAGACTGTGACTGGACATATTGTCATTTCTTTAGCTGAGAATAAAAAAGACAGAATACACAATTTTATCGCCTGCACACACACACACATACACACACACCCCTCCCTAACTTCGTGGACTGACGCAGCAAATCAGCTTAGTATGAATACAGCTACAGTACAACTGCAGGCAAAATAAAGACAACGATATAAGAAAGATGGCAGCTGAAGATACTTACTTTTTTTGTAAAAAATAAAGATTCTCAGTAGTTCTGAAGTACCGTTAGTTAGTGCAAATAGAAAAAAAAGTATAAATACTTTCTTCACATAGAATATATTATCAACGTTACAAAAAAGTATTCCAGTACATGTAGATTTCGGAGGATTGGCGTTTCTGTTTTTTAAGGTTATTTTTTATTTTCCTCGTTCAGCAGGCTTGCAGTGTAGCTCCCTCCTACTCGGGAGTTTCGCAACTTCGTCCTCTTCTCGTACGGCGTTGGCTGTATTTATAGCTTTCCTCCGCCATGGGCACGAGGTAGGCGGTGATGCGGCTTCAGAGGTCAAAACAATACGAGCGGCCGCGATTGGTCCGGAGTGTAGATCCCGCCCCCGAGGTGTCGCTCGATTCGCGCGCTCATTGGCCGATCCGCGTTGTCAATACGAGATATGCTAGTGTGAAACGGGAGAGACGCCTGTGATGAGGGCTTGCGTCAGAGATAACCTAGGTCTGCGCTGACAGCAAAAGGCGAAAGTAATTAATGTTAAGACAGAGACAGGGTTATATATATATACACATAAAAAAGATAAGCTGTCTGTGTACGAGTTGAAACAAACTTTTACATGAAAATGAAAATATTCTAGATGTCACAGAAATGTATTTTATATCCCCATGAGACCCAGCCCATTGACTTGTGTCCTCTGTAGTGGACATTTTGTTCACACTAAAATGGTCCTGTGAAAAATGGACATGCTACAAATTCAAAACAACGAAAAATAAATTAAAAAGTCTGAATTGTAAGATTTTTTTTTAAGGCGGAAGTCCCACAAAAACAAACTGCACAACGTTTTTCCTCCTTGGACTCCCAGGAGGATATAGAGTGGTATAACATTCGTCTAATATTAGTGGACAGTGTGCTATTGATATACTTAAGCACTGTAACACCGCCCTTTTAATTCCTGTGCCATGTTTACACCAGACACCGGAGCCTCACAGGGAGCCATTATAATCTCATTTATATCAGCACACTGCCCCTTTTTTGTCACGGATTATTCACTAAAGACGCTCTTTTTGTAACCTGCCACGAAAAAACTGCAGGAGTTACGATGAATGAATACAGCCTATTTGCCTGAGAGGAGATTCCCTACAGCGGAACAATACAGCTGGCAGCAGTGTGGGTGGTGCTGAGCGCTATCTAGAAAACACAAGCGCTGATTGGTGTAAAACGGGGCAGGAGCCCTACGGTGAATGGTGTGCCCGTATCCAAGGTGCTGATGCAGGCTGCGCACGTCATCGCTCGGCTGAACGCACGCTGTTGCCTAATTTAAAGTGCACTAACATACAAAAGGTGTATGTTCCCGGTATGAAGTCACTGCTGCGCAATGCCAGGGGCTTATGGACGGACTGACGGACGGATGTATGGATGTATGGATGTATAGATGTATAGATAGATAGATAGATAGGTAGATAGATCTAATGAGGCATGCATGAAATTAAATATACAGTGACAACAAACATACTTTCTCCTAATGAATACTGTCACAGATATAAATGTGTGTTATTAAAATTAATATATTTCTTTCCATAGAACGTCATTAATATAAAAGAATAAGTAAAATATATAATATAAAGGAAGTTAGAAGCTAGAAATGTCATGTTTAGTTTGTCTCTGGATAATCTTGTATAAGTCTGTTTAATTCTCTATTTCTTTATATTATTTGGTGTGACGGCCATACGCTCATCACCACAACAGGAAGAGTAGGGCTGTGTATAGTAGGTCCTACTGACAGAGTGGACTGGAGGACATTCTTCAAGCACTTAAGTTTGCCAAGCACAGTCATGTGCTTGTTGTGAGCTGTAAATGTGTGCGAAAGGGCTTCCACAGAGAAGTGCTGCGAGGGATCAAACACATAAGACAGACAAGAGATCAGACAGGGAGGCTGGAATAGAGGAGAGATGATACGGTTTGACATTGCCCCATAGATGCAGATTCACAATCTAGTTTAGAGGGGAAGTGAGTCGCCTGCCAACCGCACTGGGACTTCCACAGTCCTGGCAGGGCCCTGTGGCTTGTTTTTACTGTAAACAGCTCAGCGAAATCTAATGTCACATGTCCTCTAAGGGCTGTGGCCATAAAGAAAGTTTCTCTTGTAGCTGTGTTTTATGGTATTGTATTTACATGCTGTGTGTTGCTCTTTTGCTTTTTCTGTAGTGTGGACATTATGGCGGTGTTTGCAGTGGCAACAAACAGCCGTCACTTGACAGAGCAAGGTCAGCAGCCATAATGAGGCATGTTAAGACTGTTATATTGTCTTAAGGTGTAATCCTCTAATCATTGGACTAATGTATCCAGCACTCACTGCCGCTTCTGTCACTTGTGCTTATGAAGAAGTGTAACACCCTGAGATCTCTAATCCTCCAATCAGTCTTCAGTCAGAATTTGTGTTTCCAGGACTGAGGGTAAAGAGAGCAATTCCGTTAAATGAGTAATTTGCCAAATGTTGTTGATCATGAGGGCTTTGTTGAGCTATTTAAGGCTTCTACAACACAGACCATTCAGGCATTCACTGATGACAGGGGAAGATGGTATAGGATATCGTTTCACAGTGAATTAAAGGTCACCTTCAAAAAAAACAAAAACATCTCACGGAGAGTATAAACAGCTGTCCTGTGACATAACCATACAGAGTCCTGCTATACGTCACCACACATATCTGTGACACACCATATTAATCTCTTTACTCTGAAACAGCACACAAGAAATTCATGTCAGTATTGTTCATTATCATGTGAGAGATCAGGAGCTTTATCTGTGTTTAAGGCCTGTGATTAAAGAGTGATCTCCTTTGTGTTTATGAACAGTATTGTACAGCAGCACCACGTAAACACAACAACTGACACACACATCGAAGAGATTTCTCACACACTACGACTCCCATGTCTGCCTCCCCTCCTCCCTTTCCCTTTATCCCTCTTTCGCCCCTCTCCTCTCGCCCTCCCTCTCTCCAGCTCAGACAGAGAGCCTTTGACGTCACTGGTTGTTATTACTTAACACAACTCTGCAGAGCGCCCTGGGCTCCTCGTAATAGACAGATGCTTTGCTCTCCCTTTGAAGAACAAACGAGGCAGTGGGTGAGACATGCAACGAAGAAGACGGAGAGGAAAAGGGAGAGGAATACTGCGAGTGCGAGGACTTTTAGTGTCTGATGTTTTTGTGCTGTCAAAATGAAGGCACGTCGTCCAAACTGAGACATCCACAAAAAAATCTCAAACAGAGAGAGTCCCCACTGACCAGAGCTGAGCTTATATTGACTGTAGAGCCAGAAAATGCTAATATTTGAAGGAACAGGATCATATTTCTTTTCCCTCGATGCACGTACATTTTAATAATTGAGTGTCCTCATAAGTGGAAATATAAATGTATACTTTATCAGTGGCCACAGGAGGAAAAAGCTAAATTATATTATATAGATAATGCAGTTATGTGTCTCTGTTAGAACGGCAGCATGGCAACAGTTCATTAGCATCACTTAGCATTAGCAGCTAAAACACCACTGAAGCTTGACCAGCACAAGATAACGTGTCCTACAGCTTTTATTCAGTTTACATACTCAACACCAAACCTAAAATAATGAACTGGCCTCTCTGGTATCAAATCTAATTAACTAACTTTAATGACTGAATGTTTACGCCAATATTTTACGGTGTTATCAGGGAACGACAACCTCTGTTTTGTTTGTGCTGTGGAACAGTCCGTCAGCTGTGGCTTCCCATTAAACACTGTGCATCAGTGGCCTGCAGCGAGTCACACCGCACGCATACACATGAAGGATTTACACGGCAGCCTATATGCAAATACAGAGGTTGTGTTATCAGTTGTCACGACAGCAGCGTAAATACTTTTTCGCCTGCACGGTCGCCGTCATAACCCAGCGAGGCTGTTACATAATTCATCCAATGGCAGGCCGCCGGGGCATCATCAATAGATCCATTTGCCATCTGCAGAGAGGGGGAAAAAAGAAAACATCCAGATTTAACCAAGTTTAAGCCGTGTAAAATGACTCATTATTGATCTGTGGTCAGTTTGAAAAACATAAAACAGAGAAAAGATCTTTATCCAGGATATAAGTGAGCTCTTTCATCCTGTTGTTCAGTGTTTTTTGATTTCATACAGAGTAAGCTATGTGGCAAACTCTTTTTATAATAATATTAATAAAAACACACATCCACAAGTCACCTTTTCAGTCTCATAAGTTTCAAAATTGCTGCCACTGACCTTTTAATATTCATGTTGCTGCTCTCAGTTGTAAGATTGAATTTGGATTTGATTACCACTGTTGAGCTGCTTGAAGAATTTATTTTTATTTGGAACCAACAATAAAGTATCTACCGTATTTTCCGGACTATTGAGCGCACCTGTCTATAAGCCGCTATTGAATTTATTCGAACAGTTTCGTGTGGTCCACTCTGACCGGGTCTGATGTGACGAGGCTAAAGGTATCGGCAGTACGGAGCTTGCTAGCTTGTAAAAAGCTAACGAGCTTCGTGCCGCAGATACATGAGCCACACCGGTGTTTAAGCTGCAGGGTTCAAAGCATCGGAAAAAAGTAGTGCCGTATAGTCCAGGAAATACGGTATATATCTATCT
>OOFC01018463.1:0-17613 GCA_900323345.1 Pseudochromis fuscus
ACACACACACACACACACACACACACACAATACAAACCCATAAGAGCTCCAAAATTGCTGATTCTTCTGAATTGTTAATGCTTCATATCATTGTTATTGTTGTTATTCTTAACATATTTGATTTATATGTTAAATATATTTTATTGCAATATTATGTGTGTTAAATTAACTTATTCTGATTGTTTTATCAAAATGTGCTCTGTTTTGCTTTGCAGCTTTTGTGAATCATTGTATCTGATGAGTGGCTCATTTTAGCTGATCAGGTTGCCCAATATACCTGAACACTGCTCATTTCAGAAATATGGGGCAGCTGATTTTTCTAAAGCTGTAACACCTTAACTATTATATTCTATTACATCAATTCAACACAAATACATTAAAAACAATCATAACTGACTGTTGAAACATAGTTCAATGTCATACATTGCTTTGTATTTTCTCAGCGATTAACCAAAAAGTGGCCCAATTTACCTGATATCACCCTAAAATAATGTAATGTGGTAAGTTCAGATTTGAAGTGAATCCTCATCAATTTAATATCAATATTTTTCATTAGATCATTTCAGACTGATTGCTGCAGGTGTAAGGGGAATGCAAACATCTGGATCAAGATCCATTTAACTCACAGGTGTCAAACTCGTGCCATGGAGGGCCGAGACCCTGCAGGTTTTTTTTCCAACCGGCTCTCCAGCAGCTGATCTCACTGATTAGCTGCTTCCCACAAATTGAGGGAGGCACTGATTATCAAGATCACCTGCTTTAGGAGGTGGCTGGAAAGAAAACCTGCAGGGTCTTGGCCCTCCATGGCATGAGTTTAGTTTCAGCTTTTAAGCTCAAATGTATAAAATTAAAACATCTATTATTCATTAATATTCATCTGTTTATAAATTTATTCTGTGACACAATCAAAAGAGACTGAGAGATTGTTTTTGATGATTTTAAATTCTCCCTAACTGTTGGTATTCATTGCTACATATTACAAGTTCAGGTAAAACATGATGACCAGCAGATCAGTGTCTGCATTAGCTGACATACGCATTAAACAAAGGCACTTGTGCACTTTAAAAATAAGTGAAAGCAAACAAAAGCTTCACAACTCCCCTCAACTGGTACGATCAACATAGATACAAATACAAGTAAAAACTGATTAGAGCTGTTGCTTGATGTTACTATAAGTTTATTTTTAGTAAAGTCGAGAAACTGCAGTGGTCTCAGTTTAAGCCTTTATATGTATATATACACTGTGTGCACAATGCTAATGTTGTTGTAAAAAGTTTACCAGGTGGTTGTTGTAGCTCACATGTTCCCAGTTTAATTTTGATTAAAAAAAATAAAAAAAAAACACTGTCAGCTTTAGTGAAGTTGTTGGGCGTAGAAAAAATAACTCATGAGAGGTGATGAATTCATGACCTCATCTGTGCGGCCCTGGCTGGCCAATCTGGCGACGGGGACCAAGCACCATGGGACATTTTTTTAATCTTTTTGTATCAGAGCTGCCAGAGTCACCACTAGTCCACAGACTGACCAGCCCACCAGGAAATTTCACCCGACTCCAGATGGCCAGTCTGTACCAGAATGTAAACTGACAAAGTGTCCTTGAGCAAGACGCTTTCGAAAACACTCCCATTTGTTTAGTGAGGCTGAACTACTCTGGATAAGATCATCACATAAATGCACTGCAGCGTAGATAGGACACTTAAAAACAAAGAAGTGAATCACTTACCTCGACATACAGGCATCTTTCCAGTCCAAGTGCCATCACTCTTACAGACTCTGTGTTCAGAACCCCCTGCCAGGAAGTAGCCATGCTGACAGCTGTACACCAAGGTGTAGCCAAACCCGGGCAGATCCATCCCCACCACGTCCACATGGAGCGGGCTCTCTGGCTGCTTACAGGCATGGGCTGAACATGGGAGAAGTCCATTGTTCACTCAAATGAGAGTTTGAATGAATGGATGAACAAAATAAAAAATACGGTATATTTCTTACGTATGCACTCAGGTTGTGTCCCGCTCCACGTCAGATCAGGCTGACAGGTTCTAGAGGAAGATCCCTGAATCAAATGACCTGGCTGGCACTGAAATGACACCACATTCCCCACCTATGTGCAAAGAGAGAGACAAAAATGCACTCAGACAGCACAAGGAGAGTCAGAGCTTGTAGTGCAGGGGGAGTCTAAGTACCTTCAGAGTAACTTTGCAGTAGTGGACTGACAACAACTGCAACCCAAGACCTGTGCTCACAAATACCAGAAACAATGTGATGCTTGTTTTAATAAGCTTGTGCGTTGGCCTTGAATTACAGTCAGAAAGACATGTAACACCCACTCCTGTGTAATGACTATGCAACTGGAAATGCCTGTAACAGTAACTGCTTAGAGTCAAACACCTTTGGATTTTTGAAAGACAATTAAAAGTACTTCACCTCGAAAAAATATAAAAATATCTATCGTCCTTGTTCTGTTTACAAAGCATTACAGAGTTCAACTGGAGCTAATATGAGACTTCTGCACTCGTAGATAATTGTCATTTTAGTGTAAGTGCCTCTTTGTATTTCCCTGCTGTAGCGTGTATGTTTGTTGTCAGAGCTAAACACCAGCAACACACCTACAGATCGTATTCTAGGCTATTGTACTAAGATTGAGATAAAGAGAAAACAAAAAAGTCAGAGGCGCGGGTCATCCTGATTGCAGCGAGGTTTAATTTCCTGACAGTGTAATCACAACTTACCCAATTTGCAACCTTTGTTGCACATTATCCCCCCGCTCTTCCTCCTCCTCTCCTCCTCCTCATGTCTACTCTGTACTGCCAACTACCAACGATGGCAAAATGCCTAAAAATCTTTTTAAAAGGAGCAGTGGGCCATGAATGGTATCTGTCACCAGCCAATATTGTAACATTTATCAGTCATCAGAGATTTTGCCACCTCGAGGGAGAAACTTCCTTTAATACATATAAGGTTGTATAAGGACATTTAATGCAACAGAGTTTCAATAAACAGTTAATCTGCCAAATAATGAGGAAGTCATTACTCAGTTACTTAATTGTAATAGCCCTGATTATACACTACTAAAGGTAAAATATTCATTCTTTCAACAATAATGGCAGCTATTTCAAATTATTATTTAGTATCATCTGACCACTTTTTTTCTCTTGGGTATACTTGTAAGAAAAAGTACTTAACAAGTAGGTTCTTCCAAGAATCTTGGAGAACTTTGCCACAGTTCTTTAGAGGATTTAGGCTGTTTCAGCTGCTCCTCTTTCTTCATATAATCCCAGACTGACTTAATTTTGAGACCAGGGCTCTGTGGAGGCCATACCATCTGCTGTGTGGACCACTTGTTTTGTTTCACTGGATATAGTTCCTTATGACTTTGGCTGTATGTTTGGAGTCATTGTCATGCTGCAGCATAAATATACAGGAGTGATAAGCCGCCTCCCTGATGGTATTGTGTAATGGGTGAGTATCCTAACTTCTGCAAAGTACTGATTTTGTGTTAAGATTTCAGTTTCTTCTTCTGTCTGCCTCTCCTGTCTTTCTTCACTGTTTTTAGATAGGTCAGCTGAACCAGTACCAGCCTGCATGTTAAGTTAACTTCTTGGGTAGTGAGGCAGACGGAGAGTTGATTTGTCAGACATTTCTACCTTGAAACCGTAGGTCCGATTTAAGGAGCCGTAGCGTGGCGTTCCCGGGTTATCGCAGCTGGTTTTGGTTGGTTCTGCAAAGGACAGCACAACAGTGTAAGTAATTACACAAAAAAATCTGGGAGAAAGATAAATTAACAGCAGCATTATACATCCTCTCTCAAGTCTCCTTTCCTCTCCACTGTTGTCATGGTAACAGCGGGTCATATATGCCATCAGGACAGCAGGGGGCAGTAGAACTTTATCAGAAAACGAAGCAGGGCCCCCTCTAAGTGTGTGTGTGTGTGTGTGTGTGTGTGGCAGGGTCATCAGCATGTAGAGCACATCCTGACGCAGAGCTCGATTCAATACAGCTTCCGAAATGACAGATTCACTCTCCACCTCTCTCTTTCTCTTCCTCTCCCTCCACCTCTTTCCCTCCTCCTGTACCTCTCTATCTGCCCTCTCTTTCTCTTTCTCACTGTTGTCTCCTTCTACCTCCCTCCTTCCCTTTAAATCTGCTCCTCCCCACTTCTCTCTCTCTTTCTATCTTTCCGTGTCACTATATCTCCGTCTGCCCACCCCCCCACTTTCTTCCCTCGTCTGTCTTATTTAAAGAGCAGGCTGCTTTAGCTCAAAACTCATTCTGTTTCAGTCCCACACTAACATACAGCTGCAATCACACACTAATAAATCACCCAAACACCCCCCCACACACACACTCACACACACACAGTACACACACACACACACACACAAGCCCAACACTAAACACTATATTCTCAGTTCACTTCGATCATAGACAAGAAGCTGTGAGAGTCACTTTATGTTTGTGTGTAAACTTGTGTATGTGTGACAATTTCAGCCTCAAACAATTATGATAAAGAAGAGAAAGATTTCCCCTCATGAGAAGCAGACTCACTTCTTTTTCAGCAGTGATACATAAAATCTTTACATCAGTGGAGCAACAATTCAAAGGCAGTTTTCTATTTTTGGATCATATGTTTCAGGAAGACCTTTGGATTTTATAGCAGCTTTAAAAGTGCTGGATGTATGCTTTATCAAGCGCTGTGAAGAAACAAAGTCAGGTGTCTGCTCCTCTCGTTTATTACAATTCATCTCCATACTTGATGTTAAAGCACATGCTCTGAATCAGACATGTGAAGTGGTGCTCCAAACATCACATGTGGTGGTGGATTGACCCAGTGGGACCATTTGTAATGTGTGCTGAATATCCCTTCTCATTTTCCTCTTAATCCCCCGGATAGCAGCAGCTTGTTTAAAGTTGGACGTGGATGCCTGCTTCTGGAAGCCTTTTACTAAACACTGTGAGTTACAGCGTGTGCTGGTGTTGTCTTCACTTATGAGCAAGCTGTAATTTCTAAATTTTAATTTCTGGCTAATACTGTCACCAGGGAGGGTTTGTTTTCACCCATGTTGATTTTTTTGTTTGTTTGTTCATCTGCTGGCAACATTAGAGAACTACTTAACAGATCTTGATCATTTTTTTTTAAACTTAGGGAATTACTCAAGGAGCAAATGATTAAATTGTGGGCAAGATCAGAGGACAGGATTAAAAAGAATAACAATAAAATAAAAAATAAAGAAAATTCCTACTACTTATAATGGGAAAATCTTTTAGTTAAGACTATATAGACTCATACAGGATGATAACCATTGAGTAGAAATCAGACACTGATTATGCCTTAGGTGGAGGTTTGTGCTCTCTGTTTCCTTTCTAGTTTTAAAAAATGCTTCTTATAGACAGCAACTTTCAGACATATCTATAAGATCTATTGCTAACTGAACTGTTGACACTACTTTCAGAGGTAAAGTGTTAGAGTCTGGTATGTAACAATGTAACAACAACCCGAATTGTTAAAAAAAAAAGTAAAAAAAAAAAAAAGTAATGAAATCCGATGTGTAACAACTGGTCAATAATGTAACAAGATGCTGAGCCCAAAACGTAAACACTTTTTCCCCAAAATGTAACAACTTGTATCATTGCATGTTTGCTTTTATTGCATACTGAAGTCTACATTGAAACAATTACCCATTTAATCCATAGATTATTGACAGTTATTACATTTTTTATCACATTTTTAGCACTTTTGTTACATTATCAACCAGTTACTACATTTTGGGCTTTATTACTTTTTTTTTAATAACAATTCAGGTCATTGCTACATTTTGGGTCGTTGTTACCTACCAGGCTCTGACGTAAAGAAAGAAAGCATGGCAGAAAATACACCACAGTAAAGCCATAAAAATAAATGTTTGGCTGTAAAATTTAAATGTAATCAGAAAATCCACTTGTTAAATGAAAAAATAACAGAAAGTGGTTAAACTCAAACCCTTCTTGCTAGTGAGCCAATGTCCTCAAATGCATGACTGCTGAAGAATAAACTGCTTCATAATAGGTTCAATTGATTTCAACATATAAAGGCACATTTAGAAAAGTCCTCTTAATTCTTGCACAGTTGCTATACTTGCGAGCCATGCAGGAGCATGTGAGACCCACATTACACTTCCAGACTTGTGTGCAATTCGTTGTGACAATCATTTGTGAAATTGCACGCTACCACAATTTGCGATGTGCGTGAAAGCAGCGCTCCCAAATGGCTTTTGTGAAACGGTCCACTGAAATGCTTTTAGCAGGCCAAGGTACAACTGGAAAGTGACAAAGCCAATTATTTAAAGCCAAAAAAGACCGACACACATGGTTTCAATCTTCATTCACACTTCTTTTCCAAAGCTGGATTACTTAGTGCACCTAAAAAGGAAGACAACATCTAGGATATTGATTTTATCCAACAAGGAAAAAGCTGCAGTTTAAATTAAGAAGGCTTTCTAATCTGGAAATGATGCTTTTCATTGAAATTGGTGGAATCCTTTAAGGCTCGGCCTCCTCCAGCTGCCTTTTCATTAACAAGATGGTCTCAGATGAGCTTGCAGTCACAATTCATTATTATTCCAATAAGTCTATGTAACTTTAACTTTCACAGAGCAGAAGTTGCTCTCAGCAACAAACCCATGAGTAAACTGAAATGTGCCTGTCAACTCTGTAATGATGGGTCGTTAATTGCCACAATCATTAGGCAGGGGGACCATCAGACCGCGCTCCTCTGGCAGCCACAAAACACTGATAATAAACTGACACTGGCAGAAACTAAGCGGTGCCTCTCACAGGTTACAAACCCTCACACATTTTCAGTCAGGATAGTAAACACATTAAAAATGATATTATCAAGCCATCACAATAATCAAAAGAAAACATATGTACAGCAAAGGGCTAACATTAAAAACAAGCCTGCAATGCTGTGCTTTGATATGTTATTTAAAAGAAGATACTTATTTTACTAGAATAATCTCCTGAGAAATCTCATTCAGAAGTTTGGAGGCTCTAATGGACCAACAAAGACCGCCTTTTAATTTGAACCCAGGCTTTGAAGTGGGAACGGCACCCCTGCCTGGGGACGCTGCCTGTGCTCCAGCTCATGTGGGAATAAATGATTGATGATAACGTCAGGGACTGTTAAAAAGCAATCAGTAAAATCTTAAATCAATTTTTGGTTGAGGTTAAAAGCCTCTGTCCAGTATTTTGAACAAGTAGGAGATTTAATTGGACATTATAATACTGGGGAAACTCTTTAAACTTATGAATTTATGCAGTAATGCAGTGGTAAAGTTTTGCATTTGACACTGAGTAAAACACATTGGGGAATATTTTTGGCAGGAAAATTTACCTCCGAGTATTGAAACCTGAATGTACCAAAAGTGGACTGGTCAGATTCGTTTACTTGGTTACTAATCTTCTCATTGGTCAATCATAATAAAAAAAAATGGGTTTTTTTTCCAATTAAGAGCTAGATTAAAAAACTAAATAAATAAATAAAGGTCTTGAGTGGCTTGAGTTGAGACAACACTTTTGTTACTTGAAAAGAAAAAAGGTTTTGTTGATGAACATTTTATATCAAAGATTTGAATGAAAAAAAAAGGTTGTGGTGTTGTTAGCAAGACTTAAGAATTGTATTGGCACTAATTCTAACCATACCCAGTTCTTCACAAGACCCCAATTCATTTCAGTAATGGATTAATCACATGAATATCAAAATAAAAACAACATAAAATTATGTTTAGCAACATGATATTAGGTTCACGTATCAGTAATTGAATTACCTTCTTCAACAACAGAGTGCTGCACTTTCAAAGGAAGCTAATATTTGGATCATATTTTTAGTATTTCTGTTCTTCTGGCTGTCAAGTGAACATAAATGAATAAAATTACCGATACAGCGTGGCTGCGTTCCACTCCAGGTGCCATCACTTTCACAAAGTCTGGTCGCCGTGCCGACCAGCATGAGTGGCGGCGCGCAGGTGAAGGACACTTCTGACTGATAGATGAAACTTCGCCCCTCTCTGAAACCACCGACTGGAGTACCGGGGTCACCGCAGAACTTGGCTGCAAACACAAAGACACACATGAACAAAGTTTCATGATGTGCTAGAAATGCTGTAGTCACTTTTTTTTTTTAAAATTCAATGTGATTTAGCTTACAGTCGTGTGTCTGTAAATAACTGAATTGAATGTATGTCTGATCTATGTTTGTGTGCATGTGCTTACGTAAGCACTGTGGGAGCATGCCGCTCCAGGTGCCGTTGGCCACACAGGTCAGGACGGCTGGGAAGGAGAGCTCGTATCCAGGTGAACATGTGTAGCTGACACTGCTGCCCCATTCAAAATCACTACCCTGCAGTACCCCATTACTGATGGCAGGGGGAGCCGCGCAGGTCACCGCTGGGAGAAACAGTGAGGGAGGGAATAAGAGAGAGTTAGAGTGAGTTTTAGCAGCTGCAGGTGATGCTGCTGCCTCAGTTAACTTCACTGCCTTGTAAATTCACTGAGGAGAATAAGACTGCTTGATTAGACCACTGATGTCAGCAACGGATTTTAAAATTTGTTGATGTTTTATTTTTGCAATTTCAATTTACCAGTGTAAACATGTGGTGGGTCTTCTTGTCGAGAAAGGCTTCCAATAACATCCAACACCATTCTGGTACATTAAAAGCTGCAGTGCTGGTGACACTGTATCGTCTTATTTGATTTGATCTGTTTGTATTTCTTGTTTTCACTTCCAAAAGCGCTGACCGCAAAGTGGGGAGAATCTGCTGTGTCAGTCCCGATAAAGCTGGGGTTATACAAGGATTTAGGTTGTATTTGGAGCTTACTTATGAATACAGCGGCTGTACTGTGCTAAATGTGCACATGGGGAATTTTCTAAATCAGTAGTATCCTTTGTGTAACGTAGTGTGAGTGGTTGTTTCGTAATGTACTTCACAGCCCAGTTTAAAGCAAATCTCAAGGCTAGTTTACATTTGTTTAGCAGATCTAACAGGAAGTATGTGAAATGTAACCTTCTGTCTGTTTGGCTTCTTGCTCCAAAGTGTGAAGTGCCATAAAATGTACATATGGCGCAGAATAATGGATGAATAGTTGTACTTAAATTAGCACGAAGTAATAAAACCAACATGTACTCCTCCATCAAATCTACATACACACATCCCGGGTCTTTTTCGCAGCATATAAATGAATGAGGCTTTTAATACCTGAACATAATGGCATATTCCCACTCCATGTCCCATTCTGGGTGCACATCCTCACAGGTGATCCATCCTCCTCCATCCTGTATCCAGGTTGGCACTGGAAGGAAACGTTCTGACCAATCGTGAAGTCCTCTCCGTAGCGAAGGCCATTAGCCGGCACACCTGGATCCCCGCAGTTTATCACTTAGGAGGTGGACAAGTGGGGTTGGAGTTGCAAAATGGGATGAAGATTACTCGACAGGTCGCGCCATGGCACAAGATAATTAGAATTTTATTCATATTTTACTCCTTCACCTCTGCTCTTTCTTATAGGTAATTCAAATGATAGAAAGGGAGAGAAAAAGAACGTCTGAGCGACAGCAAAGGTGACAGAGGTAAAGAAACGACAAGTAGATTGGCAGTGAAAAATCCGGCTGCTCTGGCTCTCAGTCAGATTTATTTTTGCAGCTCTCAGTTTTTTTCAATTACTTCTGCCAAATGTCTCGGCCGTGGAAAGGATCTGCTGATAAACACACATCAGAATGGCAAAGTTCAAGAGTATATCTAAAACTGTCAAGAAAATTTGGTCCCCTACTTTAAAATTGCTGTGACCCAGGAGACAACAAGAGAGAGAGACTCAAACTTTAAAATGGTTTTTAATGAGGGCTCTTGTCTACTTAATTGTAAGTTTAATAACAGCAAGATCACTGTAGATTGTGAAACCCCGATCAGGAGTGTATGATCTCATCACATTTCTTTAAGGGCTTCAGTCCTCATGAATTCAACAACAGTGATATTAAAAAATGGCTGAGGTTGTCCTGGGACTCTTTTTAGGAGCATTAGGATTCCCCTGACTGTACTTTTAAGGCACTGTCCTTCATAGTCTAATAGGCAGTTTAAATGCTTTTAAACCCACCCCAGATACTGTCATGCCTGTTAATAGATGTGGCGTAATCTACTGTAAAAGCCATTTCCGTTAAGTCAGGTATTCTTATAAACTTTTTTCCCTCTCAGAAACCCACATTTAAGAAATTGGGTTTCTCAGCATTTCTATCTCTTTGTACCTTCCTGCTGGAGTATGTGTCTTTGAATAGTGCATTAAAGTCAGAAATGTCACTGGAAATTGGAAATTATTACGATAATACTATAAGTTCTCCTTAAGACACGGTGTGTGAAATGGGTTTAGCAACATTTTATAAGTGTGTATAGTTAATTGTTGGAGTTATAAGTCACTTCTAGGTGTTGCATTCCTCTTTACATGTGTGGTAAACAAGCACGAATGATTAACACTTGTTCAACTATATGCTCAGGTCATATTGCATATGGGAACAGAATGTTATATTTTATGGTTATTTACTCTTGGGATTTTTCCCACTGAGCTCGAAAAGCAAATTAGCTAAAGTAAACAACGATCAAGGTTATTCATGTCACTCTATAAAGTCTGCAGCAAGAGCATAAAGATTTGAGGCTCATTTCATTACTCAGACCCTATACTGTCACAGAATAATTTAAAACTGGACATAAAACAGTGTCACAAAAGGGTGGAAAGGAAACCTTATAATCTCACATTAGACATTTAGTGGTATTTATAGGTCGCAGACTTGACGTCATTGGAAAGCAAGGATTTAATGCTCAGTACAGCTGCTCTTTAGCCTCTAGTCACCCAATGAATTTGCCTTTAAAATAACAAGAACACAACTAAAGTATCTACTGTATTTGCTTATGGTGTAGCTGATATAGTTCAATCATGTATAAATGGACATCAGTCTAAATCTCAACTCACTGGTGCAGTTGGGCTGTGCTCCTGACCAGGTACCATTGGCCTGACAGAGCCTGGTGGTGGCGCCGGTGAGCAGATAGCCGTCCATGCAGGAGTAGGTGACAGAGTGAGAAAACGTTGTTCCATCCAAACGAATTACTCTGCCGTTACTGGGAGTGCCGGGGTTGCCACATTGGACGGCTGCAATGAACCAACAAGAGAATGAGAGAGAGAGGAAACCTTGTGGAGTTTCAGGTCTGTGACGATGGTTATTTAGGAAAACATCGGTGGATCTGTAACTGAATCAGTGTTAAGGATTGTGGACTTAAAAGGTCTAAAAAGTTAAGCTAATGTGGAAGTGTCAAAACGTGCAGTACCACTGATGGCCACTAGATGCTAGCCCTAAAAAAAGTCTGGCTTCAGTGGTTTTCAATTCAAATAACTTCACTCATAAAATGGCCTTCTGATGTCAGTAACTAAAATCACTTCATCTCCCCCCGTCCTGGTGGTGTGTTTGAAAATAATTTCATAATTAATTAGACATTAAACATCAAAGGGAGGTATAAGTGGGGGTATGGCTGGTTTGACTGACAGGACTATTCTCACAAACTGCCTTGGATGCTCCGTTAGATCCGCCCCCTCACTGCTCCCCAGCTCTGCTGTCTTATATTAATATGGTCACTTCTGGCTCCAGACAATCAAGATGGCCAAATGCCAGACTTGAGGCTTCAAAACAAGTAGTCCACAAAGCAATGGGTGATGTCACTGTGGCTACATCCATCTTTTATATACAGTCTAGGGTTGAGATCAAGTGAAAATATCATCCTACGTTTACAGAAGGGCTGTGTGCCAGACCACGTCCCATTAGGGAAGCACATCCTCTCTGAAGAACCAATGAGCTCATAGCCCTCTGTGCAGGTGAAGTAGACCTTGGAACGGATCCTGAAATCGGTTTGTTCCCTTGAACCGTGGGAGGGAATGCCAGGATCACCACAGGAACCAGCTGTGTCACCTACAGAGACAGAAACAACGAAACTTAGGCTCCTGACAGGTCCCCTGCTGGTTTGTACTCAAAGATTAAAATCCTTCAGTCGGTACAAACTATTTTACAAAGACAGTGTGTGCATTTCAAATCTTAAAATGACTTTAACTTATCAAATTAATAATACATACAAACGTCTTTTGAACAGAGAGAAGGGGAAGAAATACAAAAAAGAACAAAAATGCAATTTAAATGTAACTTCAATTCATCCCATGTACAGATGAGTTACAGAGAAAGCACTTCAAAGCAGACTCGAGGTTTCATTTTTAAACTAATGGCTGCTTACAAATGCCAGGCGACTGCACACATATGTTGGTGACAGGGGACATATGTTTGCCTTAAGATCGTATGAGTATGTGTGTGTCTGCGTGCTGATGGGTAGGTGGGGGGCACCGTGTGTGTGTGTGTGTGTGTGAGTTCTTTGCTCTGCCCTTGTAGAGTTGCCTGGTCAGCAAATTCTGCCTGACAGACAGAGCACGCTCCTGGGAACACACACACACACACACACACACACACACACACACACTCACAAATGCTCAAGCCTGGGCTAATATATTGCTTCTCAAACATTTCTGGTAAGTATTTTATTTTGTTGATGGTCTAATATTTGCATTTTGTTCTGTGTGCATATGAAAACCGTCAACATTCACCTCAGACTGTTGGTCACTTTGCGTAAACAATGACTTGAACTGTTTCTTAAATGCATCTGCAATGTTTTTGAGGTTCTCCCTCATGCTTTCGACAAATAACCCAATTTCACGTTGGCTCTGTTTGTACTACACTGCAAATATCTAGAGGCTTGCTGCTAAATTGAGCCCATACATAGCACAGAGACAACAGATAATGACATAACATCTTTCGTAATGCCTCAGGATTTGGGACCGTTCCGACTGTATTGTCTCATCCGTATTTGTCCAAGGTCTGTAACAAGATGAATGATTTTTGAATATTGGGAACCAATCAAAATTCTCCAATGATCAGGCTACAAACATAAACACACACATCTTCAGAAACACTGCTCTACCATTTACACCACATTCACTGGACACACACACACAAACAGATTGAGGTCCAAAAAAAGTCCTCTATCCTCAGGTGTATCAGGTCTGAGCAGAAAGAATAACAAATCCTGTAAGTGATTTTTGTTTGAGATACTGGTATTACCCAAGGAACAAATTATTACAGTTCAGGCAGGATCAGAGGATGGGACCCTGTTCAAGAAACCAAATGGGGCAGCACATGATAACCGGTGGATTTAAGAAGTTCTTGTGTATTTTTCTTTCATTTGTGGGGAAAAATATCAGCTGTTTGCCCATGTTTTCAGCTTTTTTGCTAAGCTGGTGATAGCTTTAAATTTAATGTGCAGACATGTAAGTGGCTTCAATCATCTCATCTAACTTTCAGCTCGTAAGAAAGTAAGTCTAAATCCAAAAATGTTGAACTATTCCTTAAAGGTTTTGGAGATGGTAGATGAGTCCAATTCAGCTGCATCGAGTCCACGTCAGGGTCAATTCATTTCAACTTCAACTTAAGTCCTGGACCTTCATAAGCAAATTCTGAGTCAAATGCAGCTCTCTGTAGCATTTGATTTCTGATTATTAGAATAACATGAAGCAGTTAAACATTATGATTAAAAAAGATGTATGCTTTAAATGTGACTAAAATTGAAGCCTTTCACTTCATAGGTCAAATAAATAAATATTAAAGATGTTCAGCTATGCAAAGCATGTTTCTGACTGTTTGTATTTGTCTCTTTTTATTGTGATACTTTAATGTTTTGCAAACCTCAGATTGTAAGAACCCGAGTGTCAAGCAGGTTCACAACATTCAACTAAGTCAAATCTCAATTCCTAATGTTTGATGAATCGTGTCAAAATCTTAAACGACTATAAAAAGAAAAAAAACAAAATTTGTCAAATAATTCTCAATAAAGTTGGATTTAAGGTCCAGACCCAGTAACACTTGTACTTTCTTGGTTAAATATGTGTATTACTACTTACTCTGAAATATCAGAAACAACATTGCATCAGAAGCACATTTGCTGATCAGCTATCACTGAGCAGAAATTTGGAGCTAACGCTGCTACCACGGGTTGAAATCCTATCTCTGCAGGGCTCTGGTACAGACCTGCCAGGTAAAAACCATGAATCACTTTTTCTTAAACTATTACCCTCTCTTACCCTGCGTCTGCCCCAGGCAATTGCTGTAAATAACAATGTCTTCTTAGTCAACTCGTCTGGAATGCATTTTCACTCCGTTTGTTATATAAGTGGCAGCTGGGAGCCACTCGGTGTGGAGAGCCATAATCATGCTCCCAGCCAGCACACTGAGAACCATATAACTAAGACAGTTTGTTTAGACATGATGGAAGGTAAGGAGGCTTTCTCTCTGGAGAGACAATCTAGCCCAATAAGTAGCGAGATATGCATATACAGGAAATCCAGCAGGGGGTAAATATGCTTGTGTAAAGGACTTGACAGAACAATGTAAATACTGCTTCTACACGATACAATATAATCTTAAAATCCACACACAACAGAGAGGAATCGTATGCAAATATGTATATTTTAGTACATATAGTCTTTATTCTCTACCCATTGCCTGACAGTAGCTCACAACATTCACACGTTTTCTGAAAAATCCCCTGAAACAAGTTCACAAAGATCTGAAGTGAGATTACCAGAGGAGAAAGGCACATGGTTATGTATCCAGGACTGAGGTGAAAGTGAGGTTATGCTCCAGAGCCCTTTTAACAGACAGATACTAATATATTCTCTTTTCATGCACCAACCTATACCTCTCGATGTTCACCCATGCCTCCTATTATCCTTGACTGAGTGCGAAAGGTTTAAGAAAGTGTGCCTGCAGGATGTAAAGGCGTGGGGTGCTCCACACTCTGGTGGGTCTACACGTTTTAGACGCCTCGCCTTTCATCTACAACTCCCATCTATCTATCTTCCCTTTCTGATAGGGTGGACATTAAAAGTCTGTTTATTCAATAGAGGTTAAAATGGTTACCTGAGCAGAAGGGCATGGGGGCGCTCCACATCCCATTGAGCTGACAAGTCCGGGATGATTCTCCCTTCAGCTGTCTTCCACCCAGACAAGAGTATCGAACCGTTGAACCAAATGTAAACTTATCTCCACTCAGCACACCGTTAGGGGGAGAGGCAGGATGACCACAGTCTACAACTAGAGACCCAGAGAGAGGAAGAAGGAGAGAAATGAAGGAAAGGTAGACAGCTCATTTTGACTCAACACAGCTGCTGTGAAGAGCTAAAGACACAGATTTAGAAACAAAAAAAAACACGTGTAGGATTAGGACTAGAAAAACATGACAATCGTTGCTATAATGGATGAATATGTATACGTGGCTTCAATTCTGCTGGAGTCTGTCCTCAGATTGTAAGATTTAAAAAGCAGAGAGAAGGATACAAACCTATACATTCGGGTAGGGGTTTGTCCCACTGTCCAGTTGGCTGACAGGTCAGTACAGGTGATCCGAACAGGTAATACCCAGGATTACAATCATAGAAAACGACTGTGCCGAAGGTAAAGTTGCCGTGCTCTATTTTACTCTGACGGATAGAGTTGGCCGGGATACCTGGATCAGAGCAATTGACCACTATACACAGAGACACACGGACACGGACACACACAAACAAATAGAAAGAGAGACGGGAAAGCATGTGTTATTTGGCATGAACCGGAGAGGGTCAATGCTCTTCTCTCCACTTCTGTTTAACCGGTTCTGTAGAATAATATAGGGAATAATAAGAAGGATGAAATGAAGAAATGGCGTTTAAACAGGCGAATGCAGTAGATGTTGCGTGATGATATGCTGAGGCAATTTTGTTTGTTCTGGATCCAGCACCCAAGCAAGTGTGATAGCTTGTTATCATTACGCCGCATTTTTAATTTTGCTCAATTCACTGGCCCTTCATTCTGTAAACTGGGCAGAACGCCGATAGCTTGTGTACAAACTCATGTGAGCGAAGCACTTCTTGTTGCGGTGATTGTTGTATGAACAATCAAGGCTTGAGATTTATGTTTGACTGAAAACAAATTTCCATTATTGAGACTGGAGCCAGGAAACGGCCAGAGTGACAAAGGGAATTAAATCTACCTCAAAACTGTATTTTTTAAAAAAGAAATTTAAGTTAAAATGTCAACATTTCTTTTAGGGTTATAATGGTCGAGGTGTTTCAGAGGTAGAATTAAGGTGAAATGAAAATGGCAGCTACATGAGGATGGTTGCTACAGGAAGAGGCAGAAAATAAAGATAAGCATTGCGGTGGTATTAAAGGTTAGGGATAAATAAGGTTAGGGGTGAATACACTTAACTTTTCTCCCCACCTTTACACGTTGGGGGCGGGTGGCTCCATTGGCGGTTGGCCTGACACTGAGCACGTGAGGGCCCCTCCATTTCATAACCCCGATTGCAAACAAAGCTGACCACGTCGTTGAGGTTGAAGCCGTTTCCTACCGTGCGACCATATATGGGACTTCCAGGATGGCCACAGCTGATTGCTAAAGGGCAGACAGTGTGAAACAGAAATACATGTACATTTATTATAATACTACATGAAACTGTGCACAAGTTAGCGTGCCTTGATGTAAAAGGGCAGCACGCAAATTTCACTTGTAAGTTCATCATGAATTCTTTGGAATTAATAAAGTGCTATCGTATCATATTGTATTGCATCGAATCGTATCGTATGGCATTGTATCGTATCGTATCAACACTTGTGATCGCTGCTGATCCTAATATTTGATTTGTTAACAACTATGCAAATGTGAAGTAACACTGATAGTGAGTTTAAGGCATTGCTGAAAAACTACCAGTGTCAATTAGCTGGAACAAATACAACTGATTTTTTTCACAGCAAACAATTAGGTCATTGCTGACTGGACATGATCTTTATTTAATTGTATGCATAATACTTTGTACATGATACAAATGTAATTCATAGTGATACTGTTTCAGCATTCAATGCAACATGACTGCAGCTGACCAACCACCAACTGTATTTTGTAAATGCTTCTCATAACCTATTGTCTCTGTGTCTCATCAAATTATAAAAATCCAATCATGTAATGAGACTTTTATATAACAGCCACAAAAACATATGGTCTAACCCAGACATGAACCACTGAAGACGTATACTTCTCTGGCTACAAAATCCCAACACACACAGATTTGGGCCAAATATCTTTGCCTTTCCTACAGTCATTCATTAATATTCATGAGAATGTCAGATGACAGAGAATACATAGCTGCTTTCCCAATTAAGGGTCATTAGTTTGGAAATATGAGGTCTTGCCATCTTCTGCGTTAGCATTGATTATCCTCTGTTTGCCATTGTGAGTCAAAATTATTCATCTTGTTAATTTATTTTACTGAGGCCTCTTAGAGTGTGTGTGATGTTTACAGTTTACTGCCAGACCCTCTTTCATCGGCATCTCAAACTATCTACCTTTAAAGGAGAGGAGAGGAGGAGAAGAGAGGAGGAGGAGGAGGAGGGGAGGAGGAGAGGAGAGGAGAGGAGAGGAGGAGGAGGAGGAGAGGAGAGAAGGAGAGGAGAGGAGGAGAAGGAGAGGAGGAG
>OOFC01018463.1:17633-40666 GCA_900323345.1 Pseudochromis fuscus
CAGCTGATCTCACTGATTAGCTGCTTCCCACAAATTGAGGGAGGCACTGATTATCAAGATCACCTGCTTTAGGAGGTGGCTGGAAGGAAAACCTGCAGGGTCTTGGCCCTCCATGGCATGAGTTTGACACCCCTGATCTACGCAGTATATGACAGTCTGTACTCATAGGCTCTATCAGTAATGGGTTCGTGATGACACATTTTAAATTTGACCCTGTCAGCGTTGTCCCTGTTGTTCCCTTCTTGACCAGCAGTTGCCCTCAGCTTGTCCTGGTGCTCTAAAAATCACCTGCCTGCACACCTGCTCCTCATTTCCCTTTATTAGTCACTTAGTATAAATTCTGGTCCACTGGTTTGCACTTGTATATCATGCATTAGCCTGACTCTCTCATTATTTGTTCTTTGCTAATGACTTGTTCTTGATTATTCTTTCCCTCCCTCCCTGCCTGGTTGGATTGCTTATTGAACTTACTTGTTCTCACTGACAGCCCATTTTGTCCAAGTTTGTATTCTAACATTGACAAATAAATTAAAATTCCCTACTACATTACACACTAAAAATGCTTGACTATTTTAACCCAGAACTGGTTCAATATTGGACTACATGCTGGATTAATTTACAATGGGCTGTTTTTACCCTCCATGGTTAAAACTATATAATTTATATTTATTCAGTTTATAATTCATCAAGCTGTTCAGATACTTTCCTTCCTCCTTTACAGATGTTTAGTCTACCTATCATGTGCTGTCCAGCTGCAGGTTTATGAAGACCTTATCTAATTTAATGACATTTTTATCACACCTGGTGTCACCTGCAGTTCCTACAATCATTTGCTTTTTACATTACCACTGAAGAAGTGTCAAACAAATGACTTCTGCTTCTTTTTAAATCATTTTGTTTTTCACTTAAATGGATACACAATGATGTGAGTAGGCTCTGTGATTTTATTTTTGTGAGTCGTGTCTTTGTTATGTTGCTAGGATACATTATTCACCAAGTTTTCCACGTGTATGTATATTTGCTAAAGTTGCATGTGCCAATAAAGTTGTGTACTTTGGCAACGGTTTGTTGGATGCATTGTGCATAAGTCACATCAATATACACAAAGTAAGTATGACCTCTACTGGTGGGTTGCTGTAATGAAACGAGGAGTTAAACCTGCTAAATACAATTATTACAGTATTTCCTATTTCTAGTATTTGGTATTAATTTAGCTATTTATTGAGAGCTCACAGAATGCAGTGTGCACAAGTCACTTCCGAATACACAGAGTAACAGT
Source organism: Pseudochromis fuscus (assembly GCA_900323345.1). Taxonomy (NCBI): domain Eukaryota; kingdom Metazoa; phylum Chordata; class Actinopteri; family Pseudochromidae; genus Pseudochromis; species Pseudochromis fuscus. The sequence continues at coordinate 18,913 of OOFC01018463.1, forward strand.
GACATCTACTGGTGGCCTTATGGTAATGAAAGAAAAAGTTAAATCAGAACAAGAATACTTTATTGAGCACCAAGGGAAGATGTGTAATTTACAGTTCATCGCATTGCAGAAAAAATATAAGAATCAATTGGGAAATAGGAATAATAATAATAATTACATAAAAATAAGTTTCAATATTGAATAAAAATGACTATATGCAATGTAATTATTTCACAGTTGTAATTATGAGGTTATAGCTTCTACATGGTTATTACCATACAAAAACTAGATGCATAAGGGTCCAGGTGCATAAGATGTATAAGTGTCAATTAAACCTGCTAAAGGCAATTATTGTACTATTTCCCATTTCTATATCTTTTTATGAATTCATTAATTATCATTAGTTTCGTTTTGAAAATCACATGTATTTGTCTTACTAGCTTTCGATTGCAGAATCAGTTAATCCATCTGTCATCATTTACTACCAAACAGCCACAGATCATAACTACACAGTGTATTATGTGTGGTCACAGTTGAGTGGGGTTATTGATGAAGCAGCGGTTGATTGGGGTTTGGACCTGTCAGTCAGTGAGTAGCAGATTGCATTTGCAGGTCTGAGAGACTTTGTGCTCTCCTCGGTGTTGATAGGCTGATCTGTTGTTGATACTCTGTCAATCTACAAGTCACAGGGGGAGAGGTCAGTGCAGCTAGCATTAGCAGGCTGCTCTACACACACAACCCGGAAGTCCACTAAAGTCAGCGTTTACTGTCGCTTTCATTTGGATTCTCCTGCACTAACCTTGAAAACAACAGGCATGAGTTCTGCCGGCTCTCCGGTAAGATCCTTTAACACGACTCCTGTTTGGCACGGGATAACATTAGCCTGCTAGCTGGTATGTGTTAGCTCTCGTGCTAACGTTGTTTGTTGACAGCCCTCGCGGTTGAAACAACAACAACAATACACTCAGCGTTAGCTCTCGGTTAGATTGTTAGATTTTATCAAGTTTAAATTCGATGTGTTTTCTGTAAATCAGAGTATGCACCGTGAAAAAAGCAAACCAACTACTGTAAACTTTATGAACTAACGTTAACTCAGAACTAAGAGTTTAAAGACTGCAGCCAGCTTTAAACTGAAGGACACAGAAATAATCACGTATAGTCCACGATAAAAAACACAACAGGATTCTTAGATAATATCCATGTATATTAGGGTTCTAGCAGAAAACTAAATACGCACAATATACATTGACATCATATATAACGCCTTTAAGACGCTTTTTAAGGTTTAAGTGATGTTACTGTACATTAAAATAAAATATATGTGATGTTAATATACATTAATGTCACATACAACGCTTTTACTAAGCATTTGGTTGGTAAATGTGATGTCAGTATACATTAATATCACATATAATGCCTTTATTACGCATGTAGTAGGCATATGTTATGTTAATGTACATTAATATCACATATATCATCTTTATTAAACATTTGGAACATATTGTATTATTGTTAATTTTACATTTTCTTATGTTGCTGGTAATTGGTCTATTTACGGTCGTGAAAGACTATCAAAGCAAAAGTAAAAGCAAAAGTATTTTTTTTAAATAAATTTACAAAGTGTATTCATAAATACCTTATTTTCCATATACATGTGATTAGAAGCATCACAGTAAGGACTGTAACAGGCAGTATTAATATTGCATGATCAATAATTGGCCGTATAGTTAACCATACTTGCCAATCAAAATAATAAATGCACCATATTGTTTATTTAGAGATCAGATGTGTCCAAGATAATGACGTTTTTCACTGTGAAATTATAAGTTTACAGTAATCAAGCTTATTATTTGCTGTAAAGACTGATTGTCCAACTAATGAAGCTGCTAGCTGGACAATAGATTAATAGTCTAAACAGTTAAGTTTCACTGCTCACCTAAAGCCCTTTTTGGGTAATGAAAAAACAATACAACTACGGTAGAGACACAAAATGAAGTAGTAGCCTTTATTTTGATGTGCTTTTGCTTATAGGTTTTCATACATAGATACATACATATATTTCATATTTTGTCCTGCAGACTATTGGGGAGTTATTCCTCATCCTCAGTGAGATGGGTTTCTCAGAGGAACAGATCCAGGCAGCTGTGCAGGCGGGACATTTCTCTGTGGCAGAGGCAGCTGAGTGGTGAGTTGTACTAGCTTGATATTAGATTAAGATATTATTGTTCACATGCTAATCTAACATGCCCTCTGTGTCTTCAGGACCTCCCATTTCAGTGAAGTGTCTCTGTGCTCCTTCTCTTGTACGTTGACAGGCTCTTACAGGGTCAGTACCCACGACACAGGTTGGTCAAGCAGTCACCACAGACAGCTGAGACGGCTTTCTCTGCTTTCAACCCTCCCAAAGAGGCAGCGAGCACTTCAGAGTCACATACATCTCCCACTGACAGCAGAGGTACTACACCAAATACACAGTGTCCTATATATTAAGTGTAATATTCTTGTAATCATCAGTTAGTTGTCTGGCCTGAAGGGATGTATTGTTTTGGGTACAAAATGATCACATTAGAGTTTTTTCTTTTCCTCTTTAGCAGCATGCCCGTCGTTGGTGCTCAAACCCTCAGACTCATGCACCCTGTCTCCGGATCCGCTACCAGTTGAATCACGGATCAAACAAGACAAGAGTGACTTTGCAGAGAAGGAAAGACAACGTATTGCTCAGGAAGCCAGAGCAGAGAGAAGACAAAAGAAGCAGGTCAGCAGCATTAAACTGTGCTGACTCTGAGTTTGTTTGTTATCACGCAAGGAAGAAAATCCTTTAAGTTGATTGTCGGAGTTGTAATCTGAGAAGAAAACACTTGTGTGTAATGTGTTCTCTGCTGCCAGGAGCGGGAGTTGGTGTTAAAGCGGATAGCTGAGGATCGGAGGAGCTTGCAGGAGAAGAACCAGAGTAGTGCTGCGACAGAGACGTCTCCGAACAGTGGTCAAGGGCAGAAGCTGGGAGGAAAGGTTCAGACAAATGTGGATAACAACTGCGTGCTCATGGTGAAGTTGCCTAATTTCTCATCATCTCTGTGTTAATCTGATACAGTCAAATTACAAGAGCAGTGTAGTGAACCTTATGTGTGTCCGTTTTCCTGCAGATTCGGCTGCCGTCCGGCGAATCCATGCGTGAACGCTTCTCCGCCGATGCCCCTCTGCGCAGCGTTGTGGAGCACATCACCGGACGTCACCCCTCCCTGCCCTCCTTTTCTCTCCTTCAGGGTTTCCCACGAAAACGATTTGGGGAGGCGGAGCTTGCATGTTCGCTGCGCTCTCTCGGCCTCACACCTAACGCTGCACTGTGTATTCAGACCACTCCCCCAGAGACACCTCAGGATCCACCAAGTCCCGCAGAACCTCCATCTGTAGGCCAGGAAGAGCCATCTCCATGTGTTGTGCCTCCTCAACCGCAGGTCCCAGTGCAGGAGGGGGCTGGAGGTCAGGGCCCTCTTTTTCCCCCTATACTGCCGAACCAGGTGTGGGAGGAGGCAGTGAATTACGCAGGGATACCTGGAGCTGGTCCTTCGCTGTCTGGGCCTTCGCACTTCTGGGGTAAGCATTATATAAAACAATTACATGTATTTTCTTTTAACAATGTCCTGTGTTACTCAGCATGCACATTATACGATGACTATTTGTGTCAACAAACTTTTACTTCTGGGAAATCCAGTTTCTTTGGTCAGTTTGGTCTGGTTGACAGTCTCAAATACTTTACTACCCATGAATCTGAGCTGCTGTTGCCATAGAGACCAACCCGATCAGAGACATGAATCAGAACAGTTGCAAATTTCCAAGCCCTTTTGTTGTAGGAACAGTTGCAAACAACACAGTGACGTTTGTTGTTGAACTGAGTCACAGTCTGAAGGTTAATTTTTGTTTTCTGTGGTTGAATGTCCCGTGTGGTAAGGTGCGTGCATGTCTGACTTTTATTTTTAACTACACACTTTTTTTTTTTTTACTGTACAAAGCTATTAGGATTTCTTGTTCTTGTAACTACATATTTTCCTCAAGTGTTTGAACTAATAACAACTTTATTTAAATGGCTGGGTGACATTCCTGGTGTTCGACAGGGCGAGGCCAGAGGCTGGTTCCCGGTAATGAGGATGCTGGCATAGAGGCTGATGAAGATCGGGAAGGGGAGGAAGAACCACCTCACATGCTAAACGGTACGGCTCCCTGTGTCTGGCATTGCTGCAGACACTCCTTTGACCTACATTTTTCTCCCTCTGTCTCCTCCCACTTTCCTCTCTTCCTGCTTCCACGTGTCTTCATAATTCATCCACTGAGATTTTTTTTTATCTTGTCAGAAGCAGATTCATTCATTCAGTTTCTCACTGTGTGTTGCATAAGATGACCAGTGCACACATTAGACCTTGTGGAGTGTGTCACACGTAGGAAAGATTAGGATTAGGAAATATGTAGGTGAATGCCCCTTTCTGTCAAACGTACAGTACACAGGGTCAGAACTGCTCAGAGTTCCCTAAGTGCTTACAGATGGCCGGCCAATCAGATACAGTGCTTCAGAACATGTGGTTGTTATACAGTGTTCTGAATGTGCGCCAGGCCGGGGAGCGACAAGAGCTCATTCCCAGTCGGAGCTAGTTCAGGGAGAATCAAAGATCCAGAACCGAGGATGTTGATCAGAGGTGTGTGACAGAGGTTTTAAAGCCAGTAAAAATGCTTGTGGAGATTTTATCCTCACGTATTGTCACTGGTGTGATTTTCACAGGAATGCCCAGGCTGCCGTTCTTCCCAGAGAACAGATTTCGAGGAGGATTTGAGCCCCGGCACCACTGGCCTGAGCAAGGCAATCGACTCAGGTGGGTGTCAAGACAGAGCAGCAGTTATATAATAGAAGGATTGATAAGGTGATGCAATTTTATTAGCATTGGACATGAAATTTGCAGCGTAAAGCATATAGATATATTGAATTTTTAAAGATTTTTTTTTGCTGGGAGCATGTCTCTGACAAATTTACCATGTGGTGGATGTATAGGTTCTATTGTGCTCAAATAATTCAAACTCCTGCTGTAAAAATTCATCTAGTCACTGCTATATGTCTTTAATTTGTTGTTACACATTTAACTTTTAGTCATAAAGGGTAAGTTAGCTGAGCTTAAAGTAAATTTTAAAGCAACATCCCACAAACATCAAGACAAAGACATTAATTAAAGACAATGAACATGATAGGACAATGTTGTTAAGCTAGAAAATAACTTTTACAGTACAGTTTAAGTATTTGTCTTACCTCCATTCTATCGGTGTATTCGGCTCCTTTCACATATCTATATTTTACATGTACGTTTGTCTCTGTGCTTCTTAGAGATGCTCCAGAAGAGGAGGCAGCAGACCCTGAGGATGCAGGAGGTCCAGTGGCTCCTGTAGCTGCAGGTCTGGCTGCAGTGGAGCGTCTCCAAAGAGCAGCGCAGCAAGATGATCAACTCGCCTCGCAGGGACAACCATCCCCACCTAAAAGACCCTTCAGGACACCGAACGTGCCGTCCTTATGTGCCTTGGCCACCCGCGCAACTGTCCACCTCATGACTGGTAGGAGAGACGAACGTCCGGGTTTCCAACAAAGCGCATCTCATTTGTTTGTTTCCTCGCTGTTCTGATTCCTGTGTGTGAACTGTCTCTCAGCTCCCAGCATGCAGTACAGCAGCAGCCTGGCCTGCCTGACCCCGGAGCTCGCGGAGCTTCTGCTCAACCACATGTCCCGCGAGAGGCTGCTACGTCCCCGCACCCTGGAGCTCTTCTTCGGCTGCCCGATGCAGAAGTTTGTCTTAAACTGCTACCCTTACTCCACCAACGAGCTCCTGCGGCAGCTCCGGGCCTTCACTGCACTGAAGCACCTGAGTCTGGTCAACTCACCTCTTATCACAGGTAAAACATTTGATACCAGTTTTTTTCAAATCTTTCTAAATGTCAGTTGTGCTTTTTTTTTTCTTAACCTCTGAAACTTTTTTTGTCCAGATTCTGGCCTGTCAATCCTGTCCAGCCTGGTCAAACTCCAGTACCTCAACCTGGCCTCCTGTAGCAAACTGACAGACTCCTGTCTGCAGCACATCACAGGTTGGACTTGTTACACACTCCTTTGAACAAGGCTCAGACTGTTATTAGAGATTATGTAACACCACTTAACATGTGGTCACCACTATGTGCAGGTTTCAAAATAAGCCGCTCACAGTTAAGTAGTAGTAATTACCATATGATCCCATATTTTCCTTCTGTCTGCGTCTTTAAGGTTTGAAGAGCCTGTGTTTCTTGTCCCTGGACCAGACCAAAGTGACAGATGCTGGGATGGTGTTATATCTCCAGTCAGCTCCGTCCTGCCTCTCTCAGCTCAGCCTGAACCAGACGGCGGTGACTGAGGCTACGCTGGCTGTGCTTCCTGCCTGCGTGCCACAGCTGCGACTTCTCAGCATCAAGCAGACTAAGGTACGGAGCACGCTCAGTTTGTTGCCTCAGTATTTTGTTTAGTTTACAGATCAGTTATTTATCTCTCCTTTCCTCTGTGTGTGTTGTTCCACCAGGTTAAAGATGTGACAGCTCTGGCAGCGATGTCCAGTCTTCAAACTCTAAACCTGGACGGCACAGGTGTAACAGAGGCGTCTCTGGAGCACCTCGCCACCCACCCTGCCCTGTCTTCGCTCAGTTTGGGAGGAATCCCCGTGCTCGATGGCAATCACGCCCTTCAGATCGTCTCAGGTTTGTAAATGGAGCTTAAGTAAAACAGCAGACAGATGGAGCGGTCACTTCTGTGCTCAGTCTGCGAGCTCTCTTTCCTCTTAGGTCTAAAGTTGACTCACCTCACCCTCCCCGGACGCCACTCTGTGACAGACAGCGGGCTGTCGTTCCTCTCCAGACTGTCTCTGCTGTCAGAGCTGGACCTGACAGACTACACACAAGTCACAGACCAGGGAGTCGGGCAGCTCTCCACCATGACCAGGTGATTCCCGAACACAGTGAGCTCATGCTAACAGCTGCTTCTGTACAGTTTACAGTTTCCCTGACAGGAGTGCTGTGTGTTCATTGTGCAGGTTGAAGAAGCTGTCACTTAGCAACACTCAGGTGACGGACGCGGGTCTTCCCTCGCTGTGCGGCCTGCAGGAGCTGCAGGAGCTGTGCTTGGACCGAACGGCAGTCACCAGCCGAGGAGTGGCCGAACTCATCACCTGTCTGCCGCACCTCCAGGTGACTTTACCACGGAGATTTGCATATTTATTATTCTCTCACTTGCACAGCATGAGCTTCAGTTTAATCTGAAGTGCTGCACAGATGTAGTTTTAACCCAGTGTTTTACTATATCTTGTTGAGTATCACATTACATGCTGCTTTTATTCCCAGCTTTCCTACTTTTAGAAACATTTTTAATCAGGATTGGATTAAGTTTTCAGGGAGAGATCGCTGGGGGTTAATACCTGTGTGAAAACCAGAGTTGCTTCTACCACTGACTTTCAAAATCCAAGAATAAAGCTTAGCTTGAACCTGTAGCTGCTTGATGACAATGACACCACTCATCCACACTGTAGACCTGCTAATGCTCCTAATCCTCCTATACTACTAGAAAGCACTCAGAAAGCACAAACCTCAGTCAAAGCATAATCCAGCTGCAGTGATGCTATAGACTGAACAGTGCTGCCCTCTTCTGGTGAAATAGCAAATCTACATTTTAAAACGTGTCTATTATAAGCAAAAATGATGGTTAGGGAATTATTTTACATTTTTATCCTCTGATCTTACCCCAGATGTAATCATTTGTTCTGTGGGTAATACCCCATCTGTTGAAAATCTTTATTGACATCTGTTCAGTACTTTTTTGTGTAATGTTACTTAGAGACAAACAGAGGTGAATACATCATCTCTTCAGCAGAGGTAGTAATACACGTATAAACTGTTTTAAATGTGAACTTATTCTCACATGATTTTAATAAACAGTTATAACATTTTACATGCATCACTGGATGTTTTTAAAACCACTTCTCTCTGTTGGCTTCAGACTTGTGTTGCTGTACAGTTTTTAGTTTTGTGATGGTATGATGTCCCCCTGTGTTTCTAGGTGTTGGGGTTGGCCAGCACTCAGGTAGGAGACACAGTAGTGAGGAGAGGTCTGATCCGCTGCAATCAGCTTCTTAAGCTTAATCTCAGCCGCACACGGATCACAGATCACGGTAAGGTCAAACTCTGAACTTTATCCTCCCGATCCCACCACAGCTGACAAACTTGGTATCTATGCACGCTCGGATTAATGATCCTGTTGTATTTTTTACACCTTTCCCTCAGGTCTGAAGTTCCTGAAACACATGCACCTCGCTCAGGTGAACCTGGACGGCACTGGTGTGAGTCTCATGGGAATCGCTAGCCTCCTCTCCTGCACCAACATCAGCAGCATTCGGGCCAGCAACACTCGCACTATTCCCCAGGACGAGGTCTCGGATGAGGAGTGGGAGGCCCAGTGAGCGTCGGCACTTTCGGTCGGTTCACGTACACACTCTCCCCGAGCACGGCTGTGACTGCTGCCCCCTCCCCTCTGAGCACCTAAAACACACCGCGACCAGGATCCTCTGGAAACGGCGTGACTCAAACACTCTACTCCTACTTGCACTGTTTCAACTGCAGCTAGTGCCACTAATCTGTCAATCACGCACGCTAGGTTGAAACCTTAAACTGGAGCCTTGTGTTTAACAACTACTCCATTTAATAACGTTTACATATATAGAAAATAATCAGTATTTACTTGCATACATCGGCAGCCCCTTGTCTCTGGAAAACTCCACCTGACAAACTTCATAGCTTTAAAGCTTTATGTGCAGCCTTATAGGTTGAAGCAACCCTGTGTTTCTCCCAGTCGACGCTTTGTGGTGCCGACCAGGCAGACATATACTGTATGTTGGAAATGTATTGTATATAACACAGCATGTGATTTCAGACTGTAACGACTAACACTAACAGACATATCTGGAAATGAAGTGAAGCATAAATTGTCAGTTGAACCAAATATGGTTGTTTAAGAGGGATGTGAAGACAGAAAATGCCTTCCAGTAATCATTCAATTAAATTTGGAGCTGTTTTCATGTCATATTGGATTTAGCAGAAGAATTATTTGACATCTGGGATAGTAGTTCTTGTCTTTTGTCTTAGTTTGAATATTTAATGCCAGTAGTTGTAGTGTTAGTACATGCAGATCCACTGAGTGAAAGCTAGGACCTCACCTATGTGTCATTTTTGAAGCTGATACCTTCCTATAGATACAGATATTTGAGAATACAAATTTCCTAATAGGATCTGCAGATTATAGCTAAAAAGAATATTTAAACACCATAATCCACCCTGCTGAAGAAAAATTAGATTGGCTTTAGATTCACTGAGATGTTCTGGATGTTTACAATTTGACATGAATGCAGCTTTAGAGAATAATGTCAGATTTAATTATAATTTAACACCATAGACCTGCATGGATGTTAGTTTCCAGCAACAGCACCTAAAAATTTCACCTAAATTGTTTTGTCCTTTAGCTGCATCCTGGTGATGCACTGGCCTCAGTTCATGTGTTTTCTTTCCGTAGCTGTCATATTATCCTCTTATGTTTAGTTATGCCAAGAAATGCCAATATATTTTGGAGAGCCCAGCCATTTTCAGCTACAAGAATGAGCAGGTTACACAGTGTGGTGGCTGTACTGTAATGAAGGATCTATGCAGCCATGGGGCTCATGAGGCAGAACCCAAAGCGACTTCTTTAATAATCACTTTGAAGTGTTTTCCTTCTTGTTTACAGAGATGTAAAATAGTTTATTTTCCCTAAAAAGCTTTTGATTTTTGGATACGAGCACTGTATTCGTTACACTTAACAATAAAGTCTTCTCAACCTAAATGTGCCATTTTTATGTTCTGTTTATTCAGACAAATCTTTATTGCATTACATTGTTAAATAAGGCAGAACCGCTCTTTTACACAGGAAAAAAAAAAGTCAACTTTTAAATATCATAAAATATGACCTAAAAGCTGCTGCATACATGTTGGGATAAAACAGAACATTTGGAAAAATAAAACTTTTCTATGAAGACAGCACAATGGAATGCATTCCAAAATGCACCGAGATGCTTCAGGTGAAATCAGCCAATCAGAGTGCAGCCTGAGGTGAAAGGAGATGGGAGGAGGGATGGGGGTCATGTTGAGCACGGTGCAGCACTGTCAAACCGAAATGGAAATACAGTACAACATGTACAAGAGACGTGTCCAATAAGATGCATAAGAGATTGTTTCAGCTTGGACGTTTCCCTGCTCGTCCTGTGGAGCTCGGCAGGTCAGATCCATGATGCAAGATAAAAGGAGTGGCTCAGTGGGATGCAGCTTTAGATGTCATGCGCCTGCTTTTCAATCTTTGATTTCAAATGCTCCTTGTACGCCAGGATGTCCCTGTTCCACTTTGTGATGGTTTGATTTTCACACACCCAGATCTCCTGAGCCACCTGCATGAAAGAACAGGATTATAACCGTGCTCCTTCTGTTAAATAAATCAATCTACCAAATGATAAAACACCAACCTGTTGAATTAGCCTGAAGTCGTGGCTAACCAGCATCATGCCGCCCTCAAACTCGTTGACTGCTTCTGCCAGTGCGTCAATAGTCTCGATATCCAGGTGATTGGTGGGCTCGTCAAGGAACAGCATGTGAGGGTTCTGCCAGGCCAGCCAGGCAAAACACACCCGGCACTTCTGACCATCTGACAAGTTCCTGATGGGACTGACCTGGAAGAAGTTGCAGGTGTCACCTCAGGAGGCAACGACAGAAAAAAAAACTGAACTCAACTGATATTTTCTGGAGAAGTATCCTCCGTCCTACCTGCTGCTTCCCTGTCAGGCCGTAGCGACCAATGATCTTCCTCATCTCCTCCTTTTCTTTGATCTCAGGGAAACACTTCATCATATACTCCAGAGGAGACAAGTCGAGCTCCAGCTGCTCTGTCAGATGCTGGAACACAAGAGGTATTTCATTTAGTCAGATGAAGACGTTTTAACTCTGCAGTTTTATTAACGAGCCATCGACAGGCTGATTGTTACCTGGTGATATCTGCCGATCTTGACGTGAGAATGTTTACGGATCATGCCGTCGGTGGGTAGGAGCTACAGAGAGAAGAAGAATAAACCTCAATACTCTGAAGACAGCAGCTGTAAGTTGCTACTTGCTAATGGGTAAAGACACCTACCTCTCCCATAAGCAGCTTCAGCAGAGTGGATTTCCCTGCTCCGTTGGGTCCCACCAGAGCCACTCGTGTATCCAAGTCAATACCAAACTCCAGGTTTTTATATATGTGTGGCTACAGGGAACATTAACACATGAGTTAGACTGGTGAGTCTATAAATGGTGACCAAAAAAAAAAAGCAAAGCTTGATCCCTGCTGTGATATAAAGTAAACTCACCGTGTTGTCACTGTACTTGAAGCTCACATTCTGAACCATGATAACAGGAGGAGGAATCTTCCCACAGGGAGGAAAATAAAATGACAGAGTCTGCAGGAAACAGGGAAGGTGTTAGTGCCATGACACTACATTGGTCACAGACCATAATCCCTTTAAAAACTGGTCTGGAGAAAAACAAGTGCCTGGCTGTGAGGCTGTCAGTGTTTTTTTTAAACCCATCATTGAGAGCTCATTAGTAACCCAGGATATTACAATACCTTGTCATTCACAACTTTTTCAGTCAAGCCGGACGCCACCATCTTCTGCAGTGTCTTCTCTTTGCTCTGTGCCTGGCGTGCCAACTTTGCAGAGCCGTGACCAAACCTGGCGATGTAATTCTGGAGGACAGAGAGCGCGGCAACGAATGAGTGTAAATGTTGTGCCACCAAGAAATTATTTAGCCGAGGTTATAAACCACACACATCCTGATCTGTTTAATTGGTTTTTGCTGTGTCAAACGGCACATTAGCCTTTTCTGTCTGAAGAACGATGCTACATTTCATTGAACTATATTAATTACACTGGCATTTTTTCACACTACCATAAAACAGACCTTAAGATTCCCTCCCTTGAACAACTTCATAACAGAAACTTCATTTTATAATTGTTTCCTCCGTGATAACAGAAAAAAAAATTAAGTTTAGTTAATAGGGATGAATAGACTAAATCCTCTTCTCTGAACTGATCCCCATATGCAGTGACAACATCCCACCACATGGTGTCCCTCATTCACCTTCATGTGTGCGATCTGGTCCTGTTCCCAGTTGAAGCGCTTCATCTGGTTCTCTTCCAGCTCCTCTCTGGTCTTCACATACTGGTCATAGTTACCCTTAAAACCCAAAAATAGATTTGCATGGTCATCCTACAGTACAGCACTCAGATATAATTAGTAACAGCCCATCCTCGGTTTCCTTATTTAGCATTCTAAGATCACATATGGCAATCCATTCAAGATATACACCGACACCTTCCAAGGTATGCCGAGGGTGTTTTCCTTTCAGACCCTGTGCTGGCAGTGTTCTTACCGTGTAGTATTTCAGTTTTCTTTGATGTAAGTGGATGATGTTGGTGCACACGCCATTCAGGAAGTCTTGAGAGTGTGAGATGAGCACGAGGATTCGCTTGAACCTGATAAGAACCATCAGGTTGATCACTATGAAACTCTTTGGATACACGAAACAAACTGCTTGGATTTAAAGCTTGGGGCAGACTTACGATTTGAGCTCCTCCTCCAACCACACACAAGCATCCAGGTCCAGATGGTTAGTGGGCTCATCCAGCAACAGCATGAAGGGCTTGATGAACAGGGCTCTACAAAGACAATGGATACCTGATATTGTAAAAACTTATTTTTTCCCCCCCGATAGTACTGGTCTTACACTTTGTTAGCATCCCCAATTTGACTTTAAGAATATATAATACAACAAAAGACCAGTGCACGAAACAGTTGTACCACTTGTACATTTGATTATACACAATTTGCACCACTGGCTAAACAATACTCAATATAGAGCCTCTGAGCGCAAATCATGCATGTCATGGTTTCCTGTTAAATAGCAAGGTTAGGCAACATTGCTTCAATTTTCCTGTTGGTGTGTAATTGTTGAGAGATCTACAATGTTCACATCTGGAAATAAGTGTTTTCACTTTGAATGTTTGTATTTTTATATGTACATTGCATTTAGTGACTAAAATCAATCAAACAAATTCAGACCTACACTGAGACAGAAAACCTCTTATCCCTGAATGATACAAGTCCGTAGTTGTTACCTAGCCAGAGCAACGCGCATCCTCCATCCTCCACTGAAGTCCTTCAGTTTCTTCTGCTGCATAGCAGTGCTGAAACCCAAACCATGGAGGATCCGAGAGGCTCGCATCTCTGCTTTGTCTGCATCCAGCTCCTCCAGACGCTCATACAGCTCCATCAGCTTCTCACACTCAGCTATACAAGAAAAAGGCATTTACTATGAATTCCATAACAGCTACAGCCTGCTTATGTATGAAGGAAGGGTTTTTGAGCTTTGCTGGTGTGAGTATTTCTGCATTATGTTTTTGTCTCATCTGTGTTGCTGCTGCTAAATTTCAAGCTCCACTGTTATGATTGTGCTGCACTGTACATCATATGTAACTTACAGTCTTCGTGGGCGAGTCTCTCTGCTTCCTTCTCCAGCATAATCCTCTGCTCATCCACTTCCATGACACACTGCAGAGCCGTCTTATCGCTGGGGGCCATCTCCCGGGTCAAGTGGTAAATATCTATGTGCTCTGGAATGGGAATCTCACGATGCCCAATGGCTGACAGTAGCATGGATTTGCCTGGCAGATAAAAGTACAGAATAACCATAACTTCACTTGTTGTAGTTTGGGAGAAATTCCACAATTTAAAATGTGTACATGGTGCTAACATTTTAAGGAAAACTGAACTGAAGGAACCAGTCACCTGTGCCGTTCAGGCCGATGAGGCCATAGCGTCTGCCTGAATTGAGCTCCAGGCTGGTGTCTGCTAGCAGCTCCTGACCATGGAAGGTTAGTGACAGGCTGCTAATGTGGACATCAGTGCTGTTGGGGTGGGAGGCAAGAACGCCAGTCACTGCCCGTGCCTCTGTCTTCCGTAGCTCAAACTCATCCAGCTCCTTTGTCAAATTAGCAATACCTGTCAAAACACAAAATAAAAAAACTCAAATGTGTGGTATTGTGTCCAATTTCAGCTCATGAGACATATGGATAATGTACCAGAGAATAACTGGAGATTAATAATCCTTTTACCATTGCTTTCAGCTCCATTACTCTGGATCTCCGGCTGTTCACCCTCCTCATTTACTTCATCTGGTTTCTTGGTACGCTGGCGGGCTTTAGCAGCCTCCTTCTTCTTTGCTGCTTTCTTCTTGGCCAAGTCAGACGGCATGGTTGTGCAAAGCTACTCAATAGCAGAGAACAAAAAGAGGGACAGGGATCAACAACAGAAAATATTATATCAGGAAAACCATTACTACAGTCAGAATATCAGTGGCAGCAATTTCAGAGTAGCAATCAAACATCATCAGGAGTATGAATCAGGGTAAAAATGACTAATCGCTTACGTAAAGCGGTGATAGGAGCAGCACACTTGCCGGTTCGCCGTTGTGCAATATGTGCCGGTAAATGAATTAACAGCGTAGTTTCAATACACACAAGTATTTATACTAAGAGGGAAGGCCTATCATGGTCATCGATGTACCCTGTACAACAATCATTTTGGTGGTAGTGCTGACCGAGACCGCATTTTGATTCCTCCCAGTCCCACCTGCTCGCACGTTGGGCTATTCACTGAATAACAGCACCGCTATTAGCAGCTAACTGTGATGCCGCTAACAATTAACAACAGACTTTGACACTTCGTGGCGACAGGGTCACCGATTGTGCCACCCACATCCGATCGTTAACAACAAATGTCACACATGAAAAACAAATCAGAACAATTTTTAATCCAACTAGCCGTTTAGCGCGTTAGCCCGCTAGCTAGGCTAACACCGTCAGCTACAATTGACAGGCCCGAGAAGCTAATGCTAACTTGACGCAAGGCCCAAGTAGCTAAGGCAAAGTCTAAAGGCGGCTAACGAGTGGGGTTATTTTATTTAAGCCCTGTGTTTATTTTAACAGAACTGTATGGAAGTTGTCTATCTAAATAGACAGCGATAATATCACTCTTACCTAAATAATGAACCGTAGGTCTCCGGAGCACACCGACGTCTCGTGTCCACTTTTCGCCGGGTGGATGTAGCCGCGCGCACAGCCGCCAGACGGACCATATATGGTCAAGAAGGGCGGGGAGACTAAAGGTACCCTCCTCTTCTCCTGGGACTGCAGTAAAATGTCCCTTTGCGACTAAACTGATTGCAAAATTATTATTTTGTTTTAAAATTGGTAAAATAAGGTACTTAATGGTTAATAACAACAGTTGTATTAATAAATAAATAAAAGCAACGATAGAAGGAATAGCTTGTCAATTTAACGAGGTGATAAGGTTTCTACACATACCTTTCCCTACATTTTAATAAAGAAATATGTGTCGATAACGGTTTGTACTCATGACACGTTCTTTGAATGATATATTTTGTTGGTTGATGTGTGTGTTGCGTTCACGTCCTTATCGCCGAGCACAGTTGATAACAGTCAGAGGTGATGCTGCAGTCAGTGATGATGAGGCTGGAAACGACGTGAGAGGGACGCGGCTCCTACACCGTGTGTGTATGTGTGTGTGTGGCACTCAGGTTTTTAAGGAAGTCAAGAAACTGGGGAAATGGACGACATATGTGCGGCTACGCACGATGGCTTATCCAGCCTACCTGTGTAATCGATGGAGAAATTGGATCTATGGCTTCACGTCGGTGGACATGGATCGTATCTGTACTACACTAACGGACGCGATGCTAGCTTCCTGCTACTAGCTTCTTTTGATGTGTCCTCCTCCTCCGACAGAGATCGTGAGAGATTTTAATTTTCGATGCGGCGATCGAAACTTTCATTGACAGATTAAGATTAAGTCAAACTTTACCGCAAGGTTGACGTTTAACGTATAGCTAAAGATTAGTTCGCTGACTTTAAGAAGTGGCTGTTAGCTAGCCAAAAAAATTAGTTGGGCTAATTAACGACGTTAGCCCAAAAAGGTGAATATGCGTTACGCAAATTTACATGACAGTGACTAAACACAATCAGCTGAGGTTGTTCGACTGTAGTTAAGTCGCAATGCACGTTAATGCTGAACAAATACACGTTTGTTCTTTGTTTTTATGTAAAAGTAGCTCATACTTCGAGCATCTTCACCTATGACAATATAGATAAAACTGCATTTCTTGCATTAGCCAAAAAAGCAGAAACGGTGCAGTATCTGATCTAATCGTTGCTTCATAGGTTGTTAAGAAACTTTACTACCTCTAAGGAAAAGACACTCCGAGTTTTAATAACAAGGTTTCCACTAATTGTCGGTTACAATGTGTTAAACGCTGAGGTGTTGGCACATCAAACGCTCTGTAGTTCGTCTTTTTCTTTCCTCACAGCAAGTGTAGCTCAAATCTGTCAGATATGCGTCTTTCCTCGTTTCTGGCCCTGTTCAGGCCTGCTCTGCCCCTCATCCTGGGGCTGTCTCTTGGGTGTAGTCTGAGCCTCCTGATGGTGTCCTGGACGCAGGGGGACACAGATGACTCTTGCAGGGATGAGATGGGGAATGGGAGACACTTTCTGGGCAGAGGAGAAGCCCAGAGAGACACGAGAGACGGGGCCGGGGATGAAGACTTCCAGCCACGTATAATACCCTATCACAAGGATCCCAACAAGCCACACAAGAAAGTCCTCAGGTAAGTGTGGAGATAGTGCTATCACTGGTTCCAGCTGCTCAGAGAAACATGAAACCAACAACTACAACTGTGTAAATCTCAATACTGTCAGTCAACCTGCATGCATGTTGTTTGAGTTAAAGGATTCATGCATTTCATATTCTGTGCGTGCATTTTATTCCTTGGCCTCTGCGTGGATGTTATTTTCTTCTTATTGTCATACTAAATGCTGATAGATGATCTATAATGTTGTCATTTCAAGTCTTATATCCTGGTTTTTGTTTGATTCAGAACTAGAGAAGTAGCCTCTGGTACACTCACAGCAATGTGTATTAAGATGCACTATCACTGTTAAATAAACCAGCATATAGATAAATAAATGTTCTCCAGGTCTGGCAGTGGTTTAAATAGAGCCATCATTGAATATAAAGCTGCATATCTTATTACTTCACATCCAACTGGAGACAGTTTAAATCCACTGGATTTCCATTTGTTAATTCTATCTTTAACAGGCAACCTTTTAATTCTCCTCCTCAATAATCTAAGTGCACTGAGTGGTGTGTGCACTAATCTATAGGTGAGGTGGCCTATAGCTGAGAGATCTGCTAAATCTCTACAGGTAGCATTGACCAAACCTGTGGATGGAAAAGATATTCTGTCTTCTTTCAAAGCCTCCAGCACATTAATTGGCTGGAAAAAGATTCACAAAGTCTGTTTCAACAGTTTTAATATTTGTTTTAACACAGTATCAGAACATAAGGTAGAGTTTGTTATAATCTGCTTTTCATGTGAAAGAAATTGAGCCTCATTACAATTTTTTCTGTCTGTGTTGTGATGTTGTTGTCTGTTCTCTTATTTCTCCTTCTGCGTCTTCTCCTCCAGGACCCGATACATCCACACCGAGCTGGGCATCCGAGAGCGACTGCTGGTGGGCGTACTGACCTCCCGGGCCACCCTCAACACGCTGGCCGTGGCGGTGAACCGCACAGTTGCGCACCATTTCCACCGCACCTTTTTCTTCACGGGCCTGCGTAGCCCCAAGGTGCCTCATGGCATGACCGTGGTCGCCCATGGTGACGACCGCCCGGTGTGGCTGATGTATGAGACGGTGCGCCACCTCCATCAGCACTACGGCTCGGACTACGACTGGTTCTTCTTAGCCCAGGATGACACGTACATGCAGGCGGATCGTCTGTCGGAGCTGGTGGGCCACCTTAGTGCCGGACAGGACCTGTATATGGGTCGGGCGGAGGAGTTCATTGGTGGGGAGGAGAAAGCACGTTACTGCCACGGAGGCTACGGTTACCTGCTGTCTCGCAGTCTGCTGGCCCGTCTGCAGCCTCATCTCGACACCTGCCGTAATGACATACTCAGCGTGAGGCCTGATGAGTGGCTGGGTCGCTGCATTATTGACTACCTGGGTCTCAGTTGTGTGGAAGTCCACCAGGTAAAAAAAAACACAGGCTTCATCCAATGGATCCACGTTGTTTTCTAGAGTATCCACCTTACTAATGTTAATTTCCTCCTGATGTGTGTGTTTGTGACTCACAGGAGATGACGTATCGTTACTTTGAGCTCGGGAAAAATGCAGATCCGGAGCGTGAGGACAGCGCACAGTTTAAAAATGCCTTCACAGTTCATCCTGTATCAGAACCAAACCTCATGTATCGCCTGCACAAACGCTTCAGCCAGATCGAGCTGGAGTGGACCTACCTGCAGATCCAACAGCTGCAGGTTTGTAACACTTTAGTTTTCCACACTTATA
Source organism: Pseudochromis fuscus (assembly GCA_900323345.1). NCBI lineage: Eukaryota > Metazoa > Chordata > Actinopteri > Pseudochromidae > Pseudochromis > Pseudochromis fuscus. The sequence goes on from OOFC01018463.1 coordinate 37,470, forward strand.
AACAACAACAGGTTTTTCCACATGAGTCATCTACTGGGACCAGATCCAGTGTGAGAGTATGCTGTTTGTTCTCCTCTAAACCACACCTACTTTTTGAGGCACAGATTCCTGACGGATACAGTATTTATTCATGTCAGAGGCCCAACGAGGTGCACAGTGTGCTGCTGTGATTTGAAGTGTTACATTCCAGTGACATCGTGTATGATCTGCCCGACAAGCCTTACTATGCAAATAAAGTGCATGCTAATGACTGTTCAGCAGAGTTGTTGTGACATGACTCTGCACCACAGAGCTATAAAACATGCCATGTCCTAACACATTTTAGTTCCTTTCTCGGTTTTATTCTATGTTTAACACATGTTTTGTTTAATCATCAGATGCAGATCAACAACCTGAGTGACCTGACACCAGAGGGGAAGTCCGGGGTCACGTGGCCTGTAGGAATCAACCCTCCCTTCAAACCCAGGACCCGTTTTGAGGTCATAAACTGGGAGTACTTCACGGAAGAGCATATTTACTCCTGCGTCGACAGTTCCCCCAAGTGTGAGATGAGAGGGGCTGACCGTGCCGATGTAAACGCAGTCCTGGAGATTGCAGTGGAACGTCTCAATGAACGCTACCAGCCACAGCTACGCTTCCGCAAGCGACGCCTTCTTAATGGCTACCGCCGCTTTGATCCCACACGTGGCATGGAGTACATTCTGGACCTGGCACTGGAGGCCTACACCCAGAAAGGTCACAGCCAGGTCATCGCCAAACGGGTGAACCTGCTGCGACCTTTGAGTGCAGTTGAGATCATCCCAATGCCTTATGTGACAGAGGCGACACGGGTGCAGGTCATCCTGCCCGTCACCGCCCAGGATCAGGACTACGTCGGTAACTTTCTTGACATGTACGTGATGAACACCCTGGACACCCACGACAACGTTTTACTGACCTTCTTGTTCATCTATGATCCGTTTGATGCGCAGCGTGTCAGTCAGACTGACGTGTTCGCTGGCATCAAGGCGATGATCGGGGAGGTGGAGAAACGATACGGAGACGTGAAGATCCCGTGGATCAGTGTGAAGACGGAGGTGCCCTCACAGGTCAAGCTCATGGACATCATCTCAAAGAAGCACCCGGTGGACACGCTGTTCTTCCTGGCGAGTGCTTGGACCGAGGTCAACGCTGACTTCCTGAACCGCTGCAGAATGAACGCCATCAGCAACTGGCAGGTTTTCTTCCCCATCCACTTCCAGGAGTACAGCCCTGCTGTCGTCTACCGCGACCAGCAGCCCTCCGCTGCCTCCTCCTCCTTCGCCTCCGAGTCACTACGAGATGGACACTTCGATCGACACGTCTTCGATGAGGCCTGTTTTTACAACGCGGACTACATGACTGCACGCACCAAGATGGCCGCTGACATCTTGGACAACGAGGAGCTGCTGGAGAGCATGGACGTGTACGACATCTTCGTGCGTTACTCTGGCCTGCACGTGTTCAGAGCCGTTGAGCCGGCGCTGATCCAGAAATACGTGCGGCGAGCGTGCAACCCAAGGTTCAGCGAGGACATCTACCACCGCTGCGTCCTCAGCAACCTGGAGGGTCTGGGGTCACGCTCGCATCTAGCAATGGCTCTGTTTGAGCAGGAGCAGGCCAACAGCACATAGAGGCACGTGGAGGTTAGAGGAGACTCCGACCTCACACACTCTGCCTGGATTAAAGAACACAATCAGAACAAAGTGAACTTGAACAATTTTCCAGATACTGAAACCCTCACCTTGTGTCCAGGGTGAGGACAGGTCACCAGCTTCAGGACACTTGAGCAGTGCAGATGAATGCAGCTTCCAGTTGTATCCTGAAGCTGAGACTCTCCCTGCCAGGTAGCTGGTATGAAAACCTCCGACTGTAACTTTAAATCTGTCATGTCTAGACGGTGATTAATTATGAGTCATGGAGGTGTCACTTTGCACAACTCCCTGAACGAACATACTGAGCAGCTGTTACTTGTGTTTCTGCCGTATTCTCCCAGGAGGCGAGCGACAATATTTATACTCCAGTTTTTAAAAAAAGAATAAATATCCGAGGTTGTGTCTTGAAGTAATAAATGAATAAAGGCCTTCATTGTTAGTAATGAATTTAAAAAAAAACAAAAAAAAACAACTTGAGCCATAAGTCTTCCTTTGTGAAGAAACAATACTGGAAACAAGCTGAAGCCGTTGGCTGCCTTTTCTTTAAGATGTGTTCTTTTTTTTCTAAGAGGTATTAAAGAGTGATATTTGCGCTCAGAGTCGCCTCTTCATTCATGCTGCTCAGAGTGTGTGAAAAGTGCTTGTTTCAGTCTCATTAGACAAGCGGAGAGTGTTTACAGGATCTGTGTGCAGCATGCTGGGGCTGTTATTCCTGGAGGTGTCTGTTATGTGCTTGGCAGAGCTGAAGACGAGAAAATACAACGGGGAAAAAAAAAAAAAAAGTGTGGTCAGTAATCATATTGAAGAGAATACATGTAAGTCTGTTAAAGCTTTGCTGCAGCGCCTGCAGGCAGCGAACAGTTTGTTCCACCCGCCCCGCCTCGTCTCCTCGCATTAAGTCAGTAGATCTCCACCCCTGCCCGGGCCTCCCTGGGATTTGGTGAGTTTTCTGTACACATGTGTCTTTTTGGTGGGGGTGAGGAGGGGGGAGAGAGAAGTGAACCCAGTGCCCAGAGGGAGGGTCGGGTCTACCTTGCCGAGGCCCGCCGTGGCGTGGGTGGTTGACCTTCACAGCGAGATGGTTGAGCGGGCTGAATGGCTTGCTTCACACAGCCGCCGCCTCCTCCTCCTTGCTGAAGGGGTGAGACGATGGCGCCCTCACCTCCCTCACCCACCCACCCATGTGAGGGTTGCTGGGAGAATGGTGGAGTGAAAGAGGCTCTTTCTGAGGTGGGAGTGGGGAGCTGCAGTCAGCATTACGGCGCTGCTGCGATTCACCGTGGAAAGGCCTCCACCTGCTTCCTTGTGGTGAGGTCAGTGAACAATAAAATGTCTGTCTGCCACCTCGGAAGAACCTCACTGCTGCTGCTGCTGCTGCTGGAGACGTGACCCACTGATGAGTCCGAGCACAGAGTCAACACATCGCTGATGCTCAGTGAATGTTTCTTCAGTCCAGGCTGAAAATGGAAATGTGATAATTGGATGTCTTTAGAGTGCACTTTTCCGCTACTTTTTTTTTTTTTT
>OOFC01018463.1:40686-56448 GCA_900323345.1 Pseudochromis fuscus
TTTGCAAAGTTTTAAATCTTTATTGAAATTACAAAAAAAATACAGCACGTGTTTATTAGGACCTCTGAACTTTAACTGCAACAACACAGTAAAAACTTGGTTATCCAACTATATCCAACTGTATACTAGATTGTATTCTTGCTAAATTTATGCTGGTTGTTTGTGTAATTGCACAGTATATAATAAGTGGGCAGTAACATATTTTAGGGTTGGACTAAATTCAGCATAATGTAGCTGAGAGCTTAACAACTGACTGCACTGCTGCAGCACACAGAACAGGATTAAGTCATTTTGTTATATGGAAAAAAAACTTATGTTCATGAACTGACACATGCACCTCAAGTCATTAGGACACAACCCTCCCATAAATGATCTAACACACTATAACCTGCTGGACTTTATTAGGTGCTAGTACTGGGTTGGACCCTCTGGTCTTCATAGACACTAAAAGATGGTTGGTTGTTTTAATCCAGAACTGCGTCAATACTGGACTAACTACAGGATGAGTTAATTTACCCCAGTATAAGGGGCTGTTTGTACGCAATATTTTGTAGGTTTTATCCAACATTTTGTCATTTTTATCTAACATTTTACTGTTTTTCCACAACATTTTGGAGCTTTTACCCAACATTTTACCATTTTTATCCCATATCTTGCAGTTTTTATCCAACATTTTGCAGCTTTTATCAAATATTTTACCATTTTTACTTCAAATTTAGCAGTTTTTCATCAGAATTTTGTAATTTTTATCTAACATTGTCCTTTTTTATATCCAACATGTTATTGTTTTAACTCAATATTTTACTGTTTTAAGCAATACTTTGTTGTTCCTATTTTTAAAAACAACAGACTCTTACTGAGTCAAATGAACCCATCCTGTAAATAGTCCAATACTGACCCAGTCCTGGGTTTAACAGCATCTTTTAGGACGAACCTGTAATAACTCTTCAAGGCACAGATTCAGTGATTTCATGTTGTTTCCTCTAAAGTCTCATCCTTCCTCTGAACCTGGTCATGTTTCCAGTGTCAGTTATGGTGAGGTCGTGTGGACTGCAGCCTCAGTTTGTGGTTCTTGGCTGACAGGAGTGACCTCTGACCCCTTCAGAGGCGCTCTCCTGCAGACCTCAGTTGTATCGAGTGGATATCTGAGTTACTTCGGTTTGAACCAGTCTGGCCAATTTCCTCTTTGACCTCTGCCATCGACACAGCTTCTACTCAGAGGATGTTATTACTGTGAAGCTCAGAGGTGGTTGTGAAAGACTCAAACTGGCCTGTCTGGTACCAAAAACTAAAAATGTTCACTCAAAGAGAACCTATTGTGCTAATTTCCAGCTTTATATTTATAGTCTCGACCTCCTCTAGTGTAGTTTATGTTTATCTCATAACAGCCATCCATACAGTGTCTCATGTCATCCTCTGTATGAAACAGACAGGATGCACATGACCATAAAAAACCACCACACACAAAAAAGACACGTCAGATATCATGGCATTTACAAACTTTGGCAAGCGCTTCTTTATTTACATCCAGGCTGTCTCGCAGTGTCACAGCTGTTTTCCCTTTTTTTTTTTGTTTGTTTGCTTCTTTTTCTGTAATCACCAAACAAGTTTTGCTCTTTACAGATATACAGTATGGTGTATACTATAATCTCCTGTCGGTGACCCTCTGACGACAGTGTAAACAGAGAGAAAGAGCAGCTCCCACTCTTCAGAAACACATGCAGGGATTGAGACAAACATGTCAACAGTATGCCAGGGTTTGTTTTTTTGTTGTTTTCTTTTTTTTAGTAACAGAAGAGATTGTTAACATTTTTGTCAGATGATGCTCTGATATCAAAGCCGTGGAGCTGCAGCTTCTAGTTTCCTCCACAAGAGGGTGCTAGTGAATCGGTGACGACAAATGTGAAGGCCCTGGCCGTACAAACAAAGAAAAAATAAAAAATAAAAACTCACTCCGGGGTCAGACACAGGACCAAGATACTACCTATGACTACTGTTTCTCCTCTAACGAGTGCAGTTAATATAACTTAGTCCTAGTAACAAAAACACAGCTCAGAAAACAAAAACAAAATCCACACCTACAGTTAGTTGCTGGTAGGGCATGTCATTTTTGGCAAAAAAGTTTCCAGAAGGCATTTCCACAGAGTCCCGTGCTCGTCACACAGACTGCTATGCCAGTTTTTTTTTTAAATATTTACACATACCGTCTCATCAGATGTATTGATTAATGTCTGTGGAGCATGCATAGGTCATCCTTAAATCACTTTGTGTGTAATGCTGGGATAATAAAGAGGGTCTCACCCATGAAGAAGAGAGTCCCAACAAACAGCACAGTGCAAAGAACCCCCCCGACCCAAAAAATAAAAGGTTCCACTTAGAAAAAAAAAAATCCTCCATCTGACATTACAACATATACATACAGGTCTTTAAAAAAAATCATAAAATGAGAGCGGGTATATGATGTGTTACAGCTACTGAGACTGAAAGTGAAGGGAGGTCTTTTCCTTTGTTGCCGCTCCCACGATAAAACGCGGGATGGACCTAAAATAAATCAACCCCGACCCGAGATCGTACACAGAGGAACACTAACATTCCTGCTCCTGCTAATTCAAAACTCATGGAGCTCCCATACTGCAACATGTAACTCAACAAACCCCCCCCGCAAAAAACAAACACACACGCACACACAGATAGTCTGTCGTATACTGTACAGTTGGCCCTCTTGAGGGGAAAAAACATATTTACATTCACATCTCTAGAAAAGAAAAAAAATGTAGTTTTTCTTCTTTTTTTTGTGTGTAACATAAAAAAATTTGAGAAATGGGTAAAAATCCACAAAGCTGGACTTGGAGAGTTTTATAACACATTTATTAAGCCCAGCATGTGGATTTTGTCCCACTTCTGTTTCAGTGATGTTCTCTTCTTCTTGTTGCAACCTTTGGTAACACCTTCAGGACACTAACTGGCAAAATACTACACGAGAAAGAGGCAGTGAGTGACGAGGCCCGACACGTACGTATAGGCATATTAGTTGTCTTGCTATTATGATTAGGAGATGAGAAAAGCTGTTATTATTATCAATACTTGTTGTTCTCCTTCTTTAAAACCACTATTCTTACTATAAACAGAGCTGATAATGTGATAATACTTCAGCTCTTTAAAAAGTTTGTTTTTCTGGCGAATGAGACACATTGGAGGTTTTTATTTAAACCTGAAAATGAATGAAAATCCACACCTCTGGTTTATAGATAGCATAGATCCACCCCAGTGTGTCACACTGTAATCTCGACTCTGCTGGTGTAATTCTCCTAATGAGAACAGAAAAATAATAACACACAGTCACACTTAAGAATCACAAACCTCCCCCCTCTCCCACACACACACACACACACACACACTTCTAATAAAAAATAATTTGGAGAACATAAAACATGAAGACTGATCCAGAGCGCTGCGACTGATGGACGGACTGACGGACGGTGACGCCGAGTTTCATCATTCTTCAGTCTGCTTTGAGATGAGAGATGATGAGAATCCAGTAACACAGTGGTGTGTGTGTGTGTGTGTGTGTGTGTGTGTGTGTGTGAGCAGCTTGTAGAGAAGTGTATAGTTTTTGACGTATTTACAGAGCAGAGAGAAGCGGCTGAATTACATGCTTTTAAACGGCTTCATAGTCCTGCACCGGTGAAGGCGACAGATATGCAGTGGATGCATATGTGCGATGAGATCTGGCTTCACACACACACACACACACACACACACACACACACACTGCTGCTGTCCAGTGAAACCTCCTCAGTCAAGTGAGAACTGTGTTCATGTTTTTTTTAGTTTCGTTATTACAGCTGTGTGAAAAAGTGCAGAAGTGCTTTGAAATATTTACCGTTTGATCCTGTTTGATTCACTATTTACTGCAGACTGCAAATAGAATGGATGAAGCTAACGTGATGTCACCTGTTCATGAGCCAGAAGTGACCATATTTGGATGTGAAGGGAGGAGCGAGGAGGCGGGTCTGACCTTTGAACCTGAGGATGCTACTGATTATGAAGAAGACTGGAGTTCACCAATGAATGAGCCTCCAATCATCCTGTGAATCATTGGAGACCGGACCTGTCAATCAAACAAGCCACGCCCCTAAATCTAATCTTTAGTTAATTCCCTGATAGGAGGAGTTGACTTTAGCTAATGACATCAGAATGACTTGTGGAAAAAATGTATTTCTTGATTAAAAATGATCAATTTTGAATTGAAGTCAATTGGAATCAGCATCTAGTGGCCATTGGTGGTATTGCACATATCAACCTCCGTTTTGAGACCTGGTCTGTGCTGCCTGCAGATAAAGATAATAAACCTGATCAACACTACAAGGAAAATGAACTTTTTCTTTCATGTATTAAATGTCATAGATGTGATATTCCTTGTAGGATCAGTTGGTGGAGTTTGGATCATTATCCTGTTACAAGGTTTCTTTCAACCTTCAGACAGATGGCCTCACATGATCTTCAATCCATCTTTGATATGATGGAGAATTCATAGTTGAATCAGTGACTTCAAGCTGCCCAGTCCCTGAGGGAGACCAGAATAGAGGCTCTTCTTCTGCCTTTGGTCTGCTCCAAACATGTCCACTGGCCAAACAGCTCTCTGTTTCCACGCCACGTTACTCCAAAAGGCCTGCTCTTTGCCTGCATGTTTACTGGCAAAGTTTCATTTTACTCTCATGTTTATTTCCTGGCGCACCTTCCATGCAGATCAAATTTGCGAAATCTCTTTCAGATTGCAGACGCACGCACTTCGACGAGCGTTACCTGCAGATGCTGTGGTGGAGGTTTGGGGAGATTTCTTAGTGCTTCACACTTTGAGTTGGTTTGAACTGATGAACTTGCTTGAAATCTACAACCTCACTTGATGATTTCGCTGATAGTGGGCTGATGTATTTCAAATTATTACTTATTTATGATTTGCTATCCACACTCACAGACATCCACAAATTTTGGACCTGTAAAGAATTAGCGAGCTGTTTAGATCTTGGCTTGATGACGCCGCACGGTTCAATAACAAAGACAACAAGGGTTTAAATTATCATCCTGAACCTCTGATTCTAATTTAATGGATTTTAAGGTGTTATACTGAAGTTTTTCTGTTTGTCTGTTGTTATTTAAATCATTTATGAAATGTAAATTACTCCAAAATGTCAGCTTCATGTGGATTTGGTTTCAAAAAGAATCAAATGTTTATTTTACACTTTGTAATTTTCCACACACTTGTATTTTTAGAGGGTTAAGGTTTCACCAGACCTCAGCAATATCCTCACACACACACACACACACACACACACACACACACACGGCTCTGAAATCAGCTGTGGAAACTCAGGAGGACCTTCAGCTTTTAGGTGTTGCGGACCGCTAAGGCCTGTTCCAGCTCCTGTCTCCTCTGCTGGATCTGTGATGAGGAGGTAAGAGAGGTAGAAAACTATTTATACACACTGTCATGTGAACATGCAGGAGCTATAGGAAGCTGCAAAGATCTTCACCTTGCAGTAGAAATAGCGGCTGACGGCCTCCTGGGACCAGGGTTCATGGTAAAACGCCGCCCTCCTCTCCTCCTCAGGGTTCCCCACCACGTCTGTCATTAACTGCAGACGATGAGGAAGAACAATTTAATGACAGAACCAAACAAATGACCATGTTTAAGGTGTGTATGGAGATTAAATCTATCAAAAAGGAGTTCAGGAGTTTGGTTATTAAAAAACACTGCAGGTGATTTGCAGCAGATAAAGGCAACAGCAACATTAACCAATCAATGAGCAAACATATGTCAATATTTGGAAAAATTAAATGTATACGAGCTAAAATGGAACAACTTCATGATTTTTTAATGCATTTTTATTTTCCAGTTTGCTCTCTATCTCCCAGGATACAGATTTGCCCATTTAGGGGAGGTTGATTTAATATTTTCCTCACTTTTATAGATCAGGTACCAACTTTTAAAGGCTTTAATTATTTATAATTGGTTCGTTTTGTGTACTAAAAAAAGCTTATCACACATTAATCAACACTATATCTATGGGAGATGATTCCTATTTTATAACTTTATCTTTCAGGATGACTGGATATCAAAGTTATTTTCAACAAGAATGTAAAAAAACATCCTTAAACAACAACAAGTAACAACACCTGCTACACAGCAAAAGTCTGATTACATCTAATGTGGATTTTGATACAATCCTCCAAGATACAGAAACATTTGAGGGTTAACCCCAAAATATTTTTACAATGTCAGCCTCTAGGGGGCGCTAGTTCAATTATTAACTGAAGAGTCAATGAATAAAAGGTGTATTTTTTGTTTTTTAACTGCTGTTCTCATTATTGCCATAAAAATGTTGACCAGTGAAATCATCACTTTTAAATAATCCTTCCTCCCATCATCAGCTTCATTAAGTTCTTATTTATGAATGATCCCTCTGCATTTGATTTTCCAGCTTCCAGAGGAGAAATGTATATGTCAAAAGGCAAATGGTGCTTGGATTCAGTGGAGTGAATACAAAAATAGCTGAATCGAACCTTAAGGTCTCGGCTCTGGGATTTGAGCCAGTCCTGGATGTAGCCCTTGGGATCTCTGGAGAAACTGAGCATGAAGTCCCTCTGGATCTTCAGCTGGTTGATGGACTCGATGGTCTCATGGATCTGGAAGGGAACAGAAAAGTTTTCCACTGGAGTCTTTACCTTTTAAAGATAAATCAAATTGTTGTTACCTCAGGAAAATTTGGACTTTTGGTGCAACAGGACGAATAAATGTGACTAAAGGAAATTTAAAGCAGATCTCTGCAGCCTTCAGCAAAACACTAACTCCTACAACTGGACACTGTCAAAAACAATATGATTGATATGTTTCCTAAAATACAAAGTATTCTACACTACACAGTTTTCTACACAGAAAAATACATTTTGTGATGTGTTAATTCCAACTATGTATTCATTTGTCATCTTAAAAAGAGGATTTATTCCCAGAATTTGAAACCAGAATATTTGTCATTGTTGAAAAGGCTTTTAAATAGTTACTGAAGTTTTTTGACATTATATTTCAAAGCTCTTGAATAGTTTTTCTCTCCTGTCGTGGTGAGGAACATTTTTTAAAATCTTGTTCCACGTATCTGTCTCCAGATCACACAGCTTCACAAAAACATGATATACTGTCAGTAGATTTGTGTACTATTCATAAAAAATTAAAATAAAATACTAACCATAGTGCAATAACTTGAACTGTGAGACTGTGCAATAATGGGATGTAAATAGAATACAATATGTCTGTATATTTCAGCAAATGTAAATTTTTCTGTATTTTTACCTTATATATATATACACTGCATCCTGAGATTTTTTTCTGTACTTTCAATCTGTTTTATTGATCTTTCTCCATATGAGCTTCTTAAAAAGTGCATGTAAGTGTAATGTATTCCTGAACTGGTTATTTGTGCCACTCTTCTCCAGTTCAAAGGTTAAAATGTGTGTGAGAAACATCTGAAATCTCCGTCAAACATTAACAGCTGCGCAACAGTCGGGGGTGAAACACCCTCTAAAACATCTCCCTGGTGGAATGATTTGAAATAAAAATGAGTTTTACCAGCTCGGTGTGATGTGCAGCAGCGAACGCACCTTATTGTCAAGTGAGGCGATTTCCTGTTGGTTGGCGGTGGAGAGGAGGAAGCTGCTCATCTGGCTCTTCAGCGGGTCTTCAACCTCCACGTCGATGTCGTAGCAGGCCGTCTTCTTCTGGTCGTTGGGGTCCACGCTGCATGAGGGGATAAGTGGATTGAATGAACATGAAAGATGGTGAGACGGTTCAAACCATTATTAAAGAAAGAGGATTCAGGACCAAGTTGTGAAAGATGGATCAGAGAGATGTTGACGGCGCTACCATAGTATCACATTACTTATGTTTTGAAAGGAAAACGAGACAATTTAGATTTTATTTGGGGATTGTTTGTATGGTTTGTGGAGGGGAGCACATGGTTGGGTAATGAATGGGAGGACTGAAGGCTGGGATTGTTCATACTTCATTCAACTCTCTGTTTTTTGTTTTTTTTGTGTGTGTATTTGTGTCTGATGTGGGAGCATCTGAGAGGGTTGTTTGCTTATGTTTTTCTTTTTAATGTTTGTATTATAAAGTGAAAATAAATAAAAATAATGCTGGGAAAAAAGATGAAGACAATAAAACAACCTCTGCCTCGTGTGATTTATGTGTACCGTATTTTCCGGACTATAAGCCACTACTTTTTTCGTGTTGAACTTAAACACCGGTGTTTGTCATGTGTCGGCGGCACGAAGCTCGCTAGCTCTTTACAAGCTAGCAAGCTCCGTGCCGCCGATACGTTTAGCGTTGTCACATCAGACCCGGTCAGAGTGGACCACATGAAACTGTTTGAATAAATTCAACAGCGGCTTAAAGACAGGTGTGCTCAATAGTCTGAAAAATACGGTAATTAAATGCTGTACAGTGTTGTGGTCGGTCCTCGTTAGATCAGGTTTGTATGAGTAGAATATAAAGGGAATAGCTACCTGATTACATGGTTGATGACGATGGGGTCGGGAGGCAGGAGGAGGTTGGTGAGGCGCTGAGGGATCTCAGAGAACTTCAGCCGAGGGCAGTCAAAGATCTGCAGCAGAAATAAAACCACTTTTTATTAAAATAAAATATCAGCATCGCGGTGTCAAATACTTATCATGTTGCTCAGGTGGTCCGGGTAAAATAATACTTCTTAGTACACAGAGAGCGGCGCACCTGCTGGAAGTACTTGTCACAGTTGATGTACTCCTTGTCATGGGAGTCCTGCAGCTTGTTGGTCTTCACGTACTGCCAGAGGGCCTGGATGATGCAGGAGCGAGTCTGAGTGTGAATGCCAAGCAGCCGAGCCAGGCGAGGGTCCAGCTTAAACTGAGGAGGCTGCGGAGACGATATAATCGCATTACAACACTTTTTACAACCGCCCACCTCGGAGCCTTTTACATCAGCTCCATCACATCTTACATCCTTATCGTATTTTCCCCGGCTCGGAAACGGATGTCGGGTTTGAAATGGAGTCTTAAATGGACTGTAATGTTTCTGTGGGCCGGTGGTTATCGGCGACGTGAGGCCTGCAGGTTGTCACTACAACAGCTGATTTCATGGCGTGGATTAGTCACACGCGGGGAACAGAGGGCGGGCTATTTATGGACGGCGTGGCGTGAGAGAGGGCGCCCTCACCTGGTAGTCCAGCATCAGCAGCAGAGTGCAGCGCACGCTCACGTCTCCCGGCCGCTTCACCTGGAAGCCGTCCGTCTCCTGGGTGGTGGGCGTGCGGTGCCACTGAAACAGTAAACGCCACACTTTAACAACACACCTCAAGCTGAATGATAATGTTGTTGGTTTCACACTTCGTCAGCTGTTTGTTTCACACCTTCTGAATCAAAATCGCTAATTAGTTAGAAAACTTTTCTTAGCTTGTTACAGATTTGTTTTTCTTGCTGGTTTATCCACTCACTGAAAGCAAAATTTCAAGTCTTGAGTTTTCCTGGAGGATATTACTAAAGACTTTTTGCTTTTTGTTATTATGTATGTCCGTCTTTGTTGTTTCTTTTTCAGGAAACTTACTCAGACTTTGAGCACGTGGAAAATCTGCACACGTAAAAAAAAAAGTGCAAAAACAAGACAGAGGAGTCATCTGAGCATCGAGCAGAGCCGACCAAGAGCGCTAAATTTGGTAGGAGGTTCAATTTCTTCAAAGTAGCCGAGCAGAGTGAGCAGATAAACTAAGATAGCAAAGGTCAACCATGTGACTGTGTAGCTGAGTGTTATCACGCTCAGCAACACACAACCAGACTTACAGCGAAACAGCAGAAGATCTAAACACAAGCCGGGCCAAATACAACTATTTCCATCAGGTTCTGTGCTTTTGTCTTTGTGTTTACATTTTTCAGAACCTCTCCATCGTCTAACCGCAGATTTTATTTACATCTCCATTTTATCTTAACTGCTCAGAAAGTGAAAAGAAAAGCACTTTGAAACACTATCTTCCGCACAGAATTGCAGTAACTTGGCAAGCAATACAGAGTAATGTTTTCCAGCAACCAATGGCTGACTCAGAACAGATTAAGCACTGATTGTACCTCAAGGTAGAAATGAAATTCTTTTGATGGAAAATCATTCAAAGAGAAGCACCTGAGTGCCTGGCTAAAATACCCTCTTAAAAAGAGGAACCTTGAGAAGTCATAATTTTCGCTCTGAATCTCCTGAAGTGTTTTTCTTTTTTGAAAGTCGCTGCATTCTGTGGAGATACAAAGTGAAGGGCAGCTAATGGTTGTTTTTAAGAAGTAAGCAGTTGATTTCTCCATCTGCATGTTTAAACAACCTTGCAGTGTTTGAAATTTTAAAAACCCCTCTCTCTCCTTTCTGCTATTATAAATAAATATATATGTATTTAATAAAGAAGAGAGAGGGCGGTCCACTCACTCAGTCTATTTTATCTTGTGTTTATCCAATTGGGACATGAAAAGGAGGAGGTTAGTGGGGATGATTGCACTGCAGGAGTTTAACCAGACAAAATAAAAAATACAAATTTCAGGTTGTGCAGTATTTAAAAACACTTTGCTGCCAATGAAAAGATCTCAAATGAAAGCAGTGATCTCTGAAGGGACCAATGACCACGTTGTTCAAATGTAAATTTACATCAAAGCTATGGAGCAGTTTGTTACAGAAATATTTTTCTCCTCTCATATGTGTTAACCCTTTAACACCAGAGCCTCCAGATTTCCACCTTATGCTTATTTTGATTTCAAATTCAATCAAATTTAACACGCAAAATCTAACATTCATGTGCAATTACAGTGTTTTTGTTCACTAAAACTCTACAATCAAAATCCGTTTTGTGTTTTTCTACTATTCTTGTTTCATCGTCACTCTTATTACTCTTACAGCACGTAGTATGTAGTAAATCCGCTGTTTTTCCGGTTTCTGGCAGACGCGCTAGTGAAATTACCGTAATGACACCAAATTCACTGTAAAGTGCAACACCTCTGCTCCAGGAACCATTGGAATTTTTCCGGTTGCGCAAACTGTCACACAATTACGGTAATCCAAAGAGGCACGTGCAGACCTGTCTTCGACCTGACGCTCAGAATGAAAGGGTTACATATTAAGCTAGCAAAAGACTGGCGACAGTTAACCACCTCTGAAGCTCAATAATTAACTCATTAAGGTTTATTTTTATTTGAATTTCATGTGTTCAGTTAATAAACACAACAGAAGCCAATAAACTGTTCACACCAAATATATTACAGCTAAATCTTCTTCCTCCTCATGTGGTTTTATTTAGGAAACTTTTTTCTAGGTGAAGAGAAAACTCTGTGCAGCACATTCAATAAATCTGGTTTACTTATTTCACAATAACGTACTGCCAGATGACGCTGGAGTAATCTTTTCGAAATCTTATGCAGAACAAACAACACGCTGTGGTTTTTTTGTGCTGAACTATTTCTTGACTTCAGTGACTTCCTGGATGCCTCGTAATAACTGACCCCCTCCTTTCTGCACCTTTGCATTTAAAAAGGGAATAAGATGAAGTATGTTATTAAGTGTAATACTATTCTGCCTATGGTATCTATTATACATCATATATCAGCAATTCCAATGAGTCTGGATGCACAATAACAGGACCTCCCCTAAGTGAAGTGCAGCCGCCACTGATGTTATTAAAAGGACGTCTGTTTTTCTGCAGGTCCTTCATCAGAAACTCTGCACTCTGCACCTACAGACCATTTCACAGCAGATATTATGACTTGTCATTAATTTTAATGTTACTCATGCTGCTTGATCAGACCTCTTCTAAAAGCTGTGCTCCCTCAGACACTCAGATTCTGCTTTGGTGTTGTTGTTTTTCTGGATTAATACAAACAGCAGTGACGTTATGGACACCGCGGTGAGCGCAAGGACAGAGACAGTAGTTAATAACAATAAAATGTTTGACAAGAAGCTGTATAATTTATTTTCTTTTTAATTACCATCGTTAGCCCGCCAGACAAGCTAGTTCCTGTTGTTAAGTTTAAAAAGCATCGCTGTATCTTGTCCCTCCCCCTCACAAATAAAAGTTCTCTCTCCACTGTGTGTGTGTGTGTCTGTGTGTGTTTACCAACCATAACTTTTGTCCTCTGTGAAGACAAAAGCAAGACACTGAGTCACCTTTGAGACTAAGAAAAGCTGAGTATTTGTTTCCCATTGTTTAGGTGGTGAACGTCTCACAATTTCACCTCAGATGCACTGAACTGGAAAATAACATATTATTGTTAAAATATCTACAGATGGCTGCACTGTATTAGCTACTTTTTTGTTTATTGCAGCTAAAACTTTAAAATTAGATATTGACAGATGACATTTAAGGTGGTGTTCATCTTTCATTCATGTCAAAACATCCCTGTATGGACAAAGCTAGCTAGTTCTGAAGCCGGGAGTTTGGCAATTCAGCGTCGCCATGTTGGTTGTTTGTTGCCCATATTTGGATATGATGGGAGGAGTGAGAAGGCGGGTCTGATCTTTGAACCTGAGGTGTGTGACACTCGAGCTCAGGTCTGGTCGCTGTGGAGGTCAAACTAACCACGCCCCTAAATCTTCTGGAAAAACTGTATTGCCTGAGTATTTCATGTTTCGAGATGACCATTTTTGAATTGAAGTCAATTGGAGGCAGGCTCTAGTGGCCATTGGTGGTACTGCACTGTTTTGCATTGGTATTTTTGAGACTTGGTTGCTTCATCCATTTCTATCCACAGACTATGGCAGAGTAAAAGGTTAATCAGATGGTTCTAAAATGAGTCTCTTTCTCCGAGCACGGCGGCCATGTTTGAACTGACCTCCACCAGGTGGTTGTCCGGACCGTACAGGTCTTTGTCCAGCTCGATCACCAGGCTCTTAAAAAACGAAGAGAACTTCTTCTTCTGCTTCCCCGGCTGGAACACAAACAGACGGCGGCGGTCAGTTAATCTCCAAAATCAGTCGCACACACACACGACATACACACACAAAACAACCATAAGTAGATTCACAAATGCAAACACTTGTCGCCATGACTTTGCTTATAGCAACATTACTCATCAACAAGCCACAAGAGGCCCAATGAGATCAGAAGGAAACTGAGACACCAGACATTCTCAGGGTCCACTTCCTCAGAGCTCAACCAGAAATATTTGTGGTCTGTGAAACCTAAACGCTTCGTACCGCCGTGCCCCGGGCTGCTGAGAACATCAGGGCTCGAGAAACAAATGTAAAATCACTCAGCTTTTCCTTCTGCAGCTACCGGCTCGCTAAACACTCTTCTCAACATTAATCATTCATTTTATATTTCCGAGCCAGCCGATACGTTTCTGTCCGGAGTCGTTTGAGCTCATCGTTACTGACTGCAGGCCAAAGACGTCCCAGGGCGGCTCCCACTTCAAAGGGTGGCACACTTTCATACTAAACAGCAAGTTTATAATCTCAGTTATTTTTGAGAGGACCAGCAGATATTTGACTCCCACTGAATTCATCCACCAGAGATGACATAACACTACGCCCCGCAGCCTTTTAGAAAATGACTACGCAGTTTGAGTGTATTTAAAACACAAATGTGAATACAACAAATAGCTCACATCATCCAGCAGCTTCCCCTCCACTCGCAGCTCCCATGATGCAATGCTGCCATCGGAGTCGTCGGCGTCGGGTCTGGCAGGGTTGAAAGTGTTGGAGATGTAAAGCCTCAGTTTACGCTTTTGCTGCTGACACAAGGGCACAACAAAGAGAGCAGTTTAAAGGGATATTCCACTAAAGGTTTTTAACAAATCAATACATTTCAAATACAGAAAATTCCTTTAAATAACATTTTTACATTTTATGCACTAGCTCCTTATGAGCCATGATTTCCTTTGTATTACCTTCATTGGTCTCTTCAGTGCTTCCTGGATGTCCACGCGTTTGCGCATGATGGTCTGGTCCAGTTTGCGCTCAAATGCCAGCAGGTCCATGTAGGCCTGAGACTCCGGGACCAGCTCACGGATCTGCTCAGAGGGAAGACGATCAATCTGTTAAACGCTTCACAGCCTGAATTAACAAGATGGATTTTCTTCATACAGCTACATATCACCAAAGGGCTGAAGCGGATAGGCTGTGGTGCTGGTCGGGGGTCCACTAGCTCCTTATAATAACCTTAAGTTCCCCTTTAACCTGAATTTTAGCCTATGACCCACCTATTCACAGGTCATATCATATATGGTATTATAAAGAAAATAAATGTTTATTTCTAACATCCTGGCCCCTAACTGTCAAATGCAAGGACCATTTCACAGTTACCATCAAAATTTAACATAGAGCTGCATGTTTTTTCATTTCTTGTCCATCATTTCACAACATTTAACCCAAATACATCCTGACACGTCTACAAATCAAAATGTTGCTGTGCATCTGAACATAATTTCACAGCCTCCCCTCTCAATGTAAATAAAATCATACAATGACCTTAAAAACCTAAATATAAAATAAAAACTGAACAATAATAATGATGTTGGGTGAAATTCTTGCCTCCTACTATAGTTTGAAGAGTCTCTGAGGAATAAGCTGTTTCTCATTCAGCTGAAATCCTCATCAGATTACAGGGTACACAGTTTAAATAACCGACAGATAACCTCAGGTCTATGACACAGAGCTTCCTCCTAAAGAGTTTTATTGTTTAACATATAAAAAGCTCATATGTTCCTCAGCTGCTGCACACAGAAAAATTCAGATCTACTTTTACAGCATTGAAAATACTATCTTAATAGAACAGTTATGCAAAAACACGTAAAGTAGTAAAATACATTAATGTATAATTCATGTAAAAGCAGCAATCTACTGTGTAATATATTGACACCTTGATCAACTGATTGGTTTGCAAAATAAAAAAAGTGACAAATGCAAATACAGCTACTTATAATAACACCAACAATTCAAACTTTGTTAAAAATTGAAAATTAATCAAATTATTTAAAAAGACTAAATCTCACAAGTGAAAATCATGGGACACTGTCGCATGAAGAGAAGCTGAAATGATGATCAAATAATTCCAGCTCTACCTGTATATCCTGATATTTAGTTTAACTTACAACAAAGCACCATCATGAATTCATAACAATTAATGTGTTTTGTGTGAAAACATCTGAATCTGTCAAATACATGTGATTGGAGAATATGGTGGAGCAGAGGTTTGAAAGAGCGTTCAAATAAAACACTAAAGTACAACTAGATGAAAATTGTATTGAAGTAGATGTGCTCCAGCACTGCAACCCAGTCCATCATTAATGCAGTGGTCCACGCCATCCTCGGGATACTGGGGGATCAAAATGAGATGCAGGCTGTGCAGCCATCCAGCCAGGACTCCGACATTACCATACCGATGAAAGTCCTCAGAGCATCAAGGGCTGCTGCTTACCAAACTGTGCACACACACACTCCTACAGTTCGCTCCCTAGCCTGCCTCCCTCTTCTTCCCTCTTTCATGTTTCTTCTCTGAAAGGCTGCCTTCATTGTTCCCTCTCATTCCTCCTCTATCTCCATCTCGCCGCCTTTCACCGGGCCGAGGTGGCGAGCTGACAGAGGAGTGTGGCGGACATTCCCCGTCCCTGACTCATTCTGGTGGAGCGGCGCCCCGGCCATGCCCACTGCTATCTCCCCCGTCTGGGTTATGTTAGGGGATAAGACCCGAGCACCAGACGCTTGCGGTCTCCAGA
>OOFC01018464.1:0-30581 GCA_900323345.1 Pseudochromis fuscus
GTCAGTCAGTCAAACTTTATTAATAGAAAACAACGTTCTGACAACTCCGTTCACTCCCAAAACAAGCTAGTACATTCACAACACGGTACCGTACGTACCGGTAGCTCTTACCAGTATTTGCGCCGCCTTCATTGAAAACAATGTATTTCCAACTCCATTTGTCACAGTTCAAAGCTACATGAACAGCTGTTGTATTTTTTTCTCAGAGGTAACATCAGTAACGTAGTTTTATCTTTTACCAACAGCAAGGTACAACAGGTAGTGCAACTTTTTTATTACGTAGTTAGTGCATCACAAACGTGGAGGGAACTTTTCTCTGATTCAGTAAACACGTAAAAGAAACAGTCTGATACCGCTACAGTAAATCAAACGTTAGTGCAATCACAATATACGCCCCCTGACTACGGTAGCCATAATTAACCAATATTGATCCATATATAAGGCGCATCGGATTATAAGGCGCACTGTTGGTTTTTGAGAAAATTAAAGGCTTTTAGGTGGAGCTTATAGTGTGGAAAATACGGTACTTAACAATGTTGTACAACATTTTAAATTTTTTTATTTGTTTTCATGTCACAGTTCGATCACATTAACTTTCTTGTTCAAAAAAATCTTGTGACTTTTGTCATCTTACCCAGAGCAATTCCAAATATTACTATGATCACTGTAGTAGTAATCAGTGGTTAGTTGGTACTGTATTATTAGTTAGTTCTGCAACAAACTGTAAAGTGTTGGTTTGGTTTCTGATGTTAGTCGAGTTGCAAGTGGTTCAATTAGAAACAGCTTGTTGCTGTGTTACAGTTTTCACTGAAGGTCATTGAACACGGCTTCAAATCAGTTGCTAAGTGATGATAAACAAATGTCTGTTGGAGGCTGGATCTTGTTTGGTAGTTTTGTTTTTGGCATCAGCTACGACCTACAGCAGCCATGCTCTGTTTCACAGTAACGGACAGAGGAAGGGCAGCACATCTAGTGGCATCTTACTGGAGAGATGCTACAGTACGCATGGTATTTTTGCTGTAAATACATCTCGATACAGAGGTCAGACACTCTCAAAAAGTCAGACTTTAACACGCAGGTAGAACATGAGCAACAAAGGCTTCGTTCACTTGATTTTTTTTTCACTTGTCACCGACCGACATCGGACTAGTGGGCCTTTGTTGTGGGCAGTGAGCAACTCTCTCTATTGTGAATGTGTGAGAAGTGATGTTCCCAGCACAGAGCTGCAGCCACTGTGAAGTACATACTGAAATGGGGTTTTGTTACTGTAATCAGCCATAAAGGGTTGACATAGGTCAAAATTTCAGTATAACTGCTGTCGAAATGCTGTGGTGCTCACTGCCCCAGAGCACCAACAGAAAAACTCAGTTCACATGATGTTACAACAGAGTCTCTCTGCCTCCTTATCACTGCAGAGCTGATCTAGTAGAGACGAGTTGAAAGCTACAAACCAGAGTAAAGACACAAATATTGCACGCTCTTTCCCATTAAACACTGTTTTTTCTGAGGGTTTTCTAAGGCAGGTTGGGGCAATAAAATCAATGCCATACCAGTTGGTCAGTGAGTACCTGGCTATGATTCACTGTTACAGAATTAGCTTTCCTTCAGGAGTTAGTGGAAACAAGAAACAGAAATCCAAATCCCGCTCATGTTGCTGTCTGTTGGGAAATGGTAAAACTCTGAACTTTTTAGAATTTAATCTTTAATATAAAACATCTTTAGAAGGTCTAAAAACAGATAAAGAGATCCTAATTAAAGAAATGAGACAAAAATTTAATTTTTCATACACTTGAGAAAATTATCCAACATCAGTAAGTGACAAAGACATCTGAACCTCTAGGATTTGTCATTAATTTGAGGGTGAAGTTAAGAGACAATCAAAGGACAAACAGGTGCAAGTCTGCTGAATCTAAAGACCATGGATTGATTTGAAAGGATAGAAAATGCAACGTAAATACATGCATAGGTTGATAGCTTGTAATGAGAGCCCATAAGCAACATTTCAGGCATATTTGACCATTTTATGAAAAAGTTGTGAGTATTTTTATATGATGACTGTCATATAAATATACTAATACCAGCACTGGGCTGCGATGATGAAGTGGTACAACTATTGTGTACCCTTCTGTGCCATATGAGCCAAACCATGCTGCACCGTATGCTCCACACCCTTATTATTGCACAATCATTTTTGCACATTGTATTTATATTTTATTCTGTATGGGTATTGTGTGTCTGTCTGCTAGAGAGAAACCAACAACTGAAAACAATTTCCTTGTATGTGTTGACTTACACCAGGGATGTCAAACTCGTGCCATGGACGGCCGAGACACTGCAGGTTTTCTTTCCAGCCGGTCACTAAAGCAGGTGATTTTAATCATCAGCACCTCCTTCAATTTGAGGCAAGGAGCTCATCAGTGAGATCAGCTGCTGGAGAGATGGTTGGAAAGAAAACCTGCAGGGTCTCAAATACTTACAGTATTTGGCCAATGAAGCGGATTGTGTAGCTTCCACATGCTGAGCCCATGTGATGTCAGAGTCTTATAACCAATGAAAAAAACCCTCCATTTTTCTGATCAGTTGAAATACTCTGACATCACATGTGCTCATTTAAAATGGCAGCCTCCAGGAAATCCTTCACGACTTTAGGAGATGAATATCTTAGTTGTATGAGCCCTTTATTTTCAAACATTTCCATGAATTGTGAGTTTGTCATCTTCCAAACTGTATTTGGACCATGGGTTTTCTGTTCCTTTAAGTCTGATCTTCAAAGCATGTTTGTTTAAATGTATCATGGCCTGAAAAAAATAAAATAAAAATCTGAACAGAGGTTTCTGAAGGCCTCAGTAAAATTGACTGATTACTGATGTGAGTCAGGCTTGAAAACAATCTGGAAGAAGTTTGGACTCCATCAATTCACAGTCAGATATTATCCGCTCTGGAGAGTTCAGCAAATAAAGATCACTCCAAGAGTCAGACCTATAATAGTGTGTGAAGTCACAATGGGACTCAGACTAATTTAGAAATCAGATAATGTTGATGTTCATAAACTCAGCAGGGAGAGGGCTGCAGCGAGGAAACCAGCGCCTGCTAAGAGCATCGCTGCAGTTTGATAAAGACTGTGTTGACAAACCAAGTTTACTGAAAAAACATTTTGTGAACAGCTGAGTCCTTTTTGGATTCAATGAAACGCCTGATGCTTGAAGAAAGGAAAAACAAAATAACCTTATCCCATCCTTAAAGCATGGTGGTGGTAGTGTCACAGGTTGGGTCTGTTTTGGCTGCATCTTCCATCTATGATGGAGCAAAGAATTATGAACTATGCCAGAGAATTTTAAAGGAAAATGTCAGGACATCTGTCTGTGAACTGTATCTCAGGAGAAAGTGGGTCATGCAGCAAGACAACGACCTTAAGCAGACGATTCATTCGACCAAAGAGAAGAATAGAGTTGATGTTTTGGAATGGCCACGTCAAAGTCTTGACCTTAATCCAATAGAAATGTTGTGGAGGGACCTGAAGCGAGCAGTTCATGTCAGGAGACTCGCAGACATCCCAGAGCTGAAGCTGTTTTTGACGCTGGGAATGGGCTAAAAAATTGTTGACAGGTGCTGGAAGTGCTTATATGCAGCTGTTGCTGGACAGCGTGACACGGAAGATACTGATGGCAACAGTTGACAGTAACATTGGATTGGATTTTCCTCTATGTAGAAATGACAGAGTAAATTATTTGTCTTTAATGGGTTTCTCTCTGCCCCAAACAAAAGCAATCAATGCAAGTTTAAAGATTCAATTTTTTCAGAGCTTCCTATCTGTGCAGGAGATCACTATTTACAAATGACCTCACTCTGAAAATAGACTGTGAACCTCCACCTAAAATCGCATGTTTATATCTGCGGCACTTCTCTGAAAGGTTGCAGCTTCTTATCTGTGCCGTACGCAGCACTGACCGACTACACCGCCTCAAGAAGTGCTTCAAAGCTACAACACCAGCTTCCAGTTGTACAGAGAGCCAGTCTTGCAAGGCTTTAAATGGAGGCGCTCTGAAGCTTCTGGAAAAACCAACTAGAAAGTCTCACATCCTCATCCATTATTGATAGCGCCCTAAGCCTTCCTTGTGCTTGTGGATGACAAACTAAAACCAGAAGTGGCAAGTCCATAGCATAAGAGAGGGAAAGGGTCTGTGTTTGAAAATCTGGATTTCACTGGCTTCTTTGGCAGTGAGTCATCCTCGGGTGTCTCATCAGTGTGTTTGCGTGGAATAAAAATGAGGTACTAATAAATGATGTCAGTGGTGAATCCTGTCCCCGATGGTTAAAGAGGTGAAGTGAGTGAAAGGTTGGAGGTTTGAGGTCGTGGCTCCGTGCATGCGCGAGTATTTGTGTACTCAATTATGACTTTCAGTCAGTTTAATTAATTTAAAAGCAACATTACCAGCTGAGTGCTGAGGTCAGCCAAGGGACTTACATTGGCAGCTCATTTCTCAGAAGCCTTGATCTGAGTAGGGGGATGTTTCCTGGAAGAGATACAAGAAGAAGAAGAAGAAAAAAAAAAAAACGGTGTCAGTGTTTGTGTGTGTTGTGAGCCACGTCATGCTTTACTGACAAGAAAGCCTGAGTTATTTTGTGACAGACAAACTCCTACATGTACAAACACCCACATGCAGACACACAGACTCGAGGATGAGGCTTTTTTCCATGCAGCATTGCAAATCAGGAAAAAATAATCTGATTGAGAACCAGCGCCTCGAGGCGACTTGTACGCAGGCTCAGGCCGGCAAAGTAGCGAGCAGCTCCACCTTGTTGTCTACTTCACTCTGGTGTGTCCTACTTTCCCTCTCTTCCTCCTCTCCCACACCTCGGAGGGTTGCACAAAGGCACCGACTTGCTTTAGCACATTTCAATCACGGCAGTCTCCCACTCATCTGTATTATAGTCGCTTTTTTTTATGATGCCCACAGTGTCACAGAAGCTATGACAATGTTGGATCGGGACTCTTTTCACCCCTGGTCTCTGCGATGCATCAATAAAGGGTCCTGAGAGTTTGCTAAGTGCTCACACTCGGGCAGATTTCTATCTCTTCTTACCTGTATGACGTGTAGGAGAGACGGAGTTCAAGCTTCTCAAGCAGCAACTACAAAAGACCCATACTTTGACAAGTGCCATCAAAACTCTGACTCCCTGAGGTCAAGCATCAAACTGCATCCCAAAACTCTGATTTTGCATAATGGATTCATCTTTTCTTCAAAAATTCTGCAAGAAGGAGCCTTTGTTCGTCAGCCCCTAAAGTATTATAAAATATACAGTGGGTAGAAAGGTACAACGCTGATGTTACAATTCAAATGCTGCTGTGTTCACTGTTTAACTTTTGTTCCCGTGCACACGTCTGATTTTAAATTTGACAACTGTTGAATATTCTCTTTGTGATTTTCAAGCATCCACGTGCTGAAAGTACTTGATGGTGGCGAGCGCACAAAGAGAGCGGCTAGTGCATAAACAACACACGTATTCAATGCAAATGAGGCTATAGTATCCACTTAGGAGCGTGCTTGTGTTTTTGCATGTACAGTATATGACACAGAAACATACAGCACGAGGTGACATGGTTTCTCAGTTGACACATCTGTCTTCCATAGTTGGTTTGTACAGATGACGGTCTACATGTAATTGTTGAAGCTGCAGGAGACACAGTGAGAACAGTGGCTTCCTAAAGGACTCAAGTGTCCATCTCTTCCTCAAGTTTTGTGGTGATACAACTTCATCCTTCACTGTAAAACAAATAAACAACAAACAAAACAAAAACAAAATCTATAAATTAACAGATCAACTCATTAAAACACAGTAATTATCCATAATTAAAAGAGTTTGTAGATTTATTTTACATACTGTATAAGTTTGTGAAACTTTTTACCGTTTAAATGAAAGTTATTTAAACGTGTTAAAACAAAGAAACTGATTGATTCAACTTTATTCATTTTTGTTGAGAAAGCTTTCATAATAACATTCAAAATAAATTTAAAACAACAGAAATAATGGTTTTGAATGTATATCATGTAGCAAAGTTGTTATGGTTATTCACAGTTACAAGTTTGTCATGGTATTTAACATTTATTTAGACATGTAAATTCAGTCTATTTTTGTAATTGTCTAGATATTTTCATACAAAATAACCTCATACAAAGTCCTAATAAAATACAGGAAGAAATTGTAAAATTAACAAAGAATTCTCACAAAATGTAATTTATTTTTTTTAATGCGCACTTCTGCACGAGTGCCAAAAGGTTTTATTCACAGGGTCTCTGAAAAGGTGACCAGTGTTATTCTATGTGGACAGAGGATTCAAAATTGTGTTTTCAAAAGCGCTTTAATAAAAATAGTACGCTGTCTTTACACTGTCAGACATAACTGGGCTGGATACTCACTCTGTGATATGGAAGTGTTTAATATTTTTTAAGCAATGGGATGTTTGCCCTATACAGTTCATTCTGACCAGATAAAATTAGAAATTGACAAATATAAATGGAGGATAAATGGGACTGAAAATGTGAAGATGTCCCACTGGTTGGCGTGATACTGCAGGATGAAGTGGCCGCCCCCTCGGCGACATTCAGAGGTGGGAGTGACACAAAATGTCATGCTCCTATGCCACACCATTGAGAATGGCCTATAGACACAGCGCTCTGCTCTGAACATCCACATCCATTATAAAAGTTATAAAAACAGCTGCAGCACAGTGGTTAGCTTTGATTTTTAGGACAGAATCAACAAACACAAAACTCAAAAGTGCTGTGACCTTTACCGATAAAATGTCAAGAAAAACTGCAAAGACGCACACAAACACACACACACACACACACACACACACACACACACACACACACTTCTTAGCAGTGTTAAAGGTCACCTCGTATCGGCTCCAAAATGCTATTCAAAACAATCTAATTGACAAGAACAAGACTGTAATCCAACATAGGCTGTAAGAACAACAATTATCAATATGGATCGCTGAACAAAAGCGGCTTTTAAGTAAGTAAGACAGAAAATATTAATGGGTGAAGTTGATTCTCCCTCACTTTCCTCCATGTGCAGCTGAAGCTACATCAGAAAACCACCTTTCACTTCTGGGGAGAACACACACTCACATTTCGACACTCATTCATCCACCACAGATGAACTTGAATAGAAGACACATGAAGGACAGTTTATGGAGTTTTGGGAATTGCATTGTGAAAGGGATTCATGCCAAACCACTTGTGCCTCACTTCACTGCCCACTGCAAATGTGAAGGATTAATGTCAAACTGCTCTTCATGGCACCGGGTTTGTTGGGGCCGGAGTGGGATAAATTAGAAATGAGATTGGGAAACTGATTGAGGCGTCGGGCTGCAGGGATCTGCTGATTGGGCTCTTCACGTAGGAAATGCATTATAAATGTCCGCTTGCTGGCTGTGGAGGATCTCTCTCACTGATGGGATTCACTGGACTGCATGTGTGCCAGTCCTGATGGAAAATGGCCTCAATTGAGAAACAATTACATGCGATTAGATGTTTCAGATATTGCAGCTAAATTGAGTTTCATTGATGTTTGAGGATTACAGCAGATGTTTCACAGCAGGGAAAGTGCACTTTATACAAAGCACAAACATTTCGGCAGTGTACAGTGTAGTTTGGTGTAGTAGCTTACACACACACTCAGAGTCACTATATACTGCTCTTTACAACTGAGTATGATGTTAGCTTTTAAAGAACTATCAGGTCCTCTTGAGGTCATCATGATCTATCCATAGTGTTGGTTAAAGGAGGAGTTCGTGTTTTTTTCTTATAGAACCAAACAGACTGTTGAAGGTTGTGTGGAGTTTATTTCCATTCGTTCACTTCCTCCCACAGTCCAAAGACACGACTGTTAAGTAAATTAGTGATTCTAATAGGTGTAAATGTGAGTGTGCATGGTTGTCTGTCTCTCTGTGTTAGCCCTGTGATGGACAGGCAACCTGCCCAGTGTGTCCACTGTCTCTCACCCAGTGTCAGCAGGGATAGGCTCTTTCACATGAGATGAACCAAGACATTTCTGGACCATAGACCGTGCATAGAACGGATGAAGCTAACACAGCGTCACCCCTGGGTTTTTGGACTCGCCTTTTGAAGCCAAGAGTTTGGCAGGGGTCGGCATGTTGGTTGTTTGGAGCCAGAAGTGACCATATTTGGGTATGAAGGGAGGAGGCGCGTCTGACCCTTGAACTCAAGGATGCTACCCAATGTGTAAAGATTAGAGCTCAAAGATGCTTTTTTATTCTTCGACAGGGCACAGATGCAAACAAGGATCAGACAAAATCCCAATAATAAGATATTTTTTGGTGTCCACAGGCACTGCTGTAACCACACAGTCTATGGCTGTAATCCAGGTGAAGCTGCAGTGCAGATGAGAAGCTGAATAAAACCAGGATAAAGAATCAGCAGGTGGAGTAATATCCAGTCACATGTCTCCTCTCATTCCCTTTAAAAGCAGCAACAGGTGAAGTGGAAGTGATTTCATACTCTACGTATCAAAATGGAAAACTCACTGCACTGATTTTCTTGATATGATATAAAAACAATATTTTGACTCACAGTTTGGACTCTGGCTTGTAATAAAGTGCCAGCACAGATGTGATGGTGCTCAGGACTCATCCCGAGAACAGCTCGAGATGATTTTAATGTTCTGTTTGGAATCTGTTACGTGAACGTTGTTTACTTTGACTGATACTGACGCCATGTTGGGCGATTTGAATAATTGATGGTGTCGCTGCTGTGCTGTCCCTGAAAATTATGCACAGCCTCTCTCTCAAATCAGAGGCTGTGGTTGAAACACACATATGATTCCCGCTGCTACGCGATAACTACAGTACTGACATTTCTTTGAAACTCCAGGCAACTGAATTACATTTATGCGGTTGATATTGCACTAAAGAGTCTTTCTTAAAAACATTTTTAAAAAAGTGTTTATGCACATATCAATTTGCAGTAGATGGGGAAGGAAAAACATATTTTTTTGAAATTTTATTTTGGAAAATCTGTGTGCACGCTCTGACAGCTGAAGCCACAAATATTACTGTGTGTGAGATAAAAAGTGGTCTGAGTAGGTTTTAATGCAAAGACAATTTCATGCCGAAATGAGCACCAAGATTGGACTGAACCACCTAATCAGCATACATATTTATTTGGCACCAGGAAAATACCAAACAGATGCAGATGGAGAAAACCTGCCAAGGAAAATGTAGCTTTGACTGCTGGAAAACAGAGTCACCCACAGGTTCAATGATGTATAAATACTGTAGTCAAACGTTACTTATGGGGTTTAGTAGTCTGGTTTAGATTTTACTCAAATTACTACAGTGATGGCTACGGTCCAAACAGTACTTGCCATATACCATAATTTCTGGACTATTAAGCGCACCTGAATATCAGCGCACCTACAAAATTAAATTAAAAAAAAAAAAAAATCCATATATAGGCTGCACTTCTCTATAAGCCGCAGTTGCAATGGTGTAGAATCGTGTATGGACCATATAGACGTGTCCATACCAACCTCAAATGATGGCTGAAATGTCCATACCAATGTTAATCTTTGGATGCTATGAGGACCGCCTAATCCAGGGGTCTCAAACTTGTGCCATGGAGGCCGAGACCCTGCAGGTTTTCTTTCCAACCACATCTCCAGCAGCTGATCTCACTGATGAGCTTCTTCCCTTAAACTGAATGAGGTGTTGATGATTAAAATCACCTGCTTTAGTGAAAGAAAACCTGCAGTGTCTCGGCCCTCCATGGCATGAGTTGGACACCCCTGGCCTAATCCATGCACCCAACACACCACTGTAGAGGTCCATGTGCTTGTGTTAATTTATTTATGCAAATTTATCCAAATGCAAGCATGTCCTGCGAGATTTTGCAGCGATATTCTTGGTCTTGGCGTGAAGTTCAGGTCATCTGCTTTTCTTACCTCTGAAAGCTTATGTTGTCTCTTTGCACTGAATCACTTCTTCATGCTGCCGTGTCCAACGTCTCACCATTGATTCAATGATGTCAAGGTAAGTGCAGCAGCTTTATTTCCTTCTTCGACAACCAGATCGATCGACCTCTAACTTGAAAGCTGCATCACATGCATTTCTTCGTGTGTTTTCCATGATGAGGGTGTGTGCATGAAGCGCAAAAATAGTGATCTAAAGAATTTAGTGAGAATGCGTTTGAATTTATTCGAACAGTTTGATCGGTTCACTGTGACCTGCTTGGTAATTTCATTGGTCTGACGTCATGAGGCTAAATGTAGCACGTAAAGATCCACAAATTAGCCGCGTCATTGTTTAAGCTGCAGTCTTCAAAGCGTGGGAAAAAAGTAACGGCTTATAGTCCGGAAATTAAAGGTAATAACAATATTTTCAAATAAAGAAACCCTCCAACCAAAATATCTTTACACAAAAAGTTTGACAAACATGTTTTATTCCACCAATCTGCACCAATCAGAGAAAGAAAAACAAAGAGGTAACTTGATCTAACTCAAACACTTCCTTGTCATCAATTCTCAACCATGAAATCCAATTACAAGAAGCAAACACTGATAATTCAAAGGGCTCTGACAGCAGCGGGTAAACTGTCCACCCAGTTACATAAACATTGTCGAAGCTATTATCAAGCTGAAGAGGAAAAAGGCCACAGATATGAGAGTCATTTAAAAATGTGTTGGGCCATTTCATTAAGAAGAGAACCTCTCCTGCTTACACAGTTTGTAGTATTCAGTGAACAGATGGGAGGCAACTTAAGTGTGACTGAAGATGAATCCCACAAGTGAAGCAGTGTGACGACGCTTTTGGAAAGAGTCACTCGCTCCTTCCCAAAAATTTCTGCATGTTATAATTATGCTAATGACTCAGTCACTGGCAGCAGATCCAGCAACTGGATTAAAATGTGGTCACTGCAATAATTAAAGATGTGTTTGCGTGCTTGTATGTGTGCGCATGAGAGAAAGGTGTGTATGTGTGTGTGGGTGTGTGGCAACAAAACATTGCTACAAATGATCCCTTTGAATCCCACTGGCCTTGAGATAAAAGAGATTTTAATGATATTAGCTTGCAGCAATCAGCTTTACAAACAGCTGCCCTTTGACTTTTTCTTTAATTTGAAAAGTAATGATTTGGTAATTATCAGATTAGCGATAGAGGAAATAAAATTTGCTGAAGAGTAAGGATGATTGTTTCCTAGAAAATTATTCCCTGTCCCTCTGTTTAACATTTTGTGTCTTTGAGTGAGCAGATGCAGCCTTGTTGACAGTGATGTCGACGGTATGGTTTTGTTTATTTCTGTATCCTCCAGAACATTGTTTTTTTTATGGCATGCTTATTGCTGCTCTTTAGCTATAACAGTATTCAGCATCACTGTTTCCAATTAACCCTGAAATGATTTCTGTATCTTGGATGATTACAGTCACATGACTCAGGTCAACAATTTAAATATATACTCACAATTTGTATCAATATCCAGAATGGTTGTGAATCAAGACCCTGGCCATGTTGTACTTCCTGTTTTCTATGTTTTGAGAAGGTTTTGTTTGAGGAAAATTATTTTTTAAGGATGATTTTGTCATTTCTTTCTGAAAATTACTGACACACATTTCTCCAACTTTGATATTCAGTCATCCTGGAGGATAATCGGATAAAACCTCCCACAGATATATTCATGAAATGCTGATTAATATGTGAAAAACAAAATTCCACTTTCTTAAAATTCAAAAGTTAAAAAAGTGAATATTTTTTCGTTTAAAAATTCGCAAAAGAACCAAAAAAATGAAGTTAAATGTACTTACCCTAAATGGGCAAACTTATATCCTGGGAGACAGTCTAAATAATATTATAAAATCATGAAATTATGTCATTTTAACCCAGATATAATACAAAAAAATAATAATTAAATAATTTTCCCACATATTTCCATATAGTATGTTTGCCCATTCAAGGGTTAACAGTGTAATTATTATTTGTATTAACAGTAAAGTGACAAAACTAAATTCAGCACAAACTATTTGTAAATGAATCATGAATCTGTTTTCTCTCTTTACTTAAAAAATGTGTTCTTTATGTTATACACAGATACATTTTTATCAATTTAAAGCTTCTGCTAGATCTTAAAGTACAGCAGTCCTCTACTCTGCAGAATACGAGGAAGTGTTTGAAGACTACCGTCTGTTTTCATTTTTGTTCTTTGAACTTCCTCCATGCTCTGAGCGAGGGGATGGAGTACAGAGAAGCTGGTGGGAAAAACAGCCGGATCAGGCCGTCCTCGGGGCTCAGAAGTCACACACAAGAACAAGTTGAAAATAAAATTCTTTCAGTGGATGCCAAGTTTCTGCTCTTCAACTTTAATGAGTTTGCAATTTGCTTCCAAAACTTCCAAATAAAACATTAAGCCTACGGGGAGTGCAGTATCTGTGCTGAACAAAGATCAATTGGTCTTTCCCATCTTTTTATTTCATTAGATGTGGAGTTAACACACAAGTTAGTCGACTTCAGTAGCATCAATGATGGTGATGGTAAAGCTGCAGCGTCCAAAAGTTGCTCTCAAGTTCTCAATAAAAATGTAATGAAACCACTCATCATTGAAGAAAAAAAATGCTATATTAATTTCTTACATTGCACTTTCACATTAGTGCACTTTTCAATTTATAGTTCACACACAAACAAATGACAAGAATTTGACTTTTTAATCTTTTTTTTATGTCTACTTAATCATGACAGAACAGGAGTAACTAAAGACCTTTTTTATGTTTTGATGTTGCCAAGTCAGCCCTGACCAACCCAGGCTCTCCACTGCTGAACCGGTGGGAGGCTTTTTAGTGAAAACATTATTGAAAATTCGATGTGTTTATCAGACTTAGCCGAGCTTCATTAGCGAGTCGGGTAAACAACTCTACCTCGCTGTGCAGTGTAGTGGAAAAACCCCCGTGCTGTGCCAGACTAAACTCAAAGGTAGTTTTCTTTGAAATGATATGTGTGCCAAACATAATCTAAAACTTCCAGTCTCACAGAGTCAACACAATTTGTCTCCAACTAGCCAAACTACTTTTTCCACCCTTATATCTTGTTTCCTCTGTCGTTATATAAAAAAAAAAAAATGACTGAGTCTTAGGATCCTCTGGAGAAAACTGGGTGTTTACAGAGAAGTTGGTTCCTTTTTATTTCCAAGAATTAAAATGTACCGGTCAATTAGCTGTTCAAATCAATTAATTAAGAGACCAGCTAATTAGAATAGATGAGTCTTGAAGCACCAGGCCCTGGTCTCAAGGGTGACTCTTGGTTAATCAATATATTTTTGTCAAGTGTTTTTGAATGTTGTTGTTCCAATCTAAAAAAAAAAGACAGAGTATTATGCACAAACACTCTACTGCTCAATATCCTAATAAACCCTGACAGGTTTAGTTTGCCTGGATGCCGAGGAACTGTCTGTGTTGCACATCACAGCCCCTCCTGTGTTGCTTTCTAGTCGCAACACCACCTATAAGATGTTATGTAAATCTGCTTTCAGTTGTTATAAGGAAGACAATCCTTGTGTGTTTCAGCTGTGGACGGTCGAGTGGCAGACGGTGTAAATGGAGACTGCTGGTAAAATGCAGCCTGACTGTGAAAGCAGCACGCTAGCTCTGCAGGACCTGGCTCAGGAGAGAGATGCACTGCCTTCAGCTAACACACACACACACGCACACACACACACACGGGACATACAACACCTGTCTCTCTTGGCCTGACTGTCTCTCCGCAGCTAAAGCAGGTTGAAAAGTTGAAGACAGAGAAAGGGAAGCAACACCTTATTGTACATCACCAACCAAAGATATGCGCACACACACAC
Source organism: Pseudochromis fuscus (assembly GCA_900323345.1). Classification (NCBI taxonomy): domain Eukaryota; kingdom Metazoa; phylum Chordata; class Actinopteri; family Pseudochromidae; genus Pseudochromis; species Pseudochromis fuscus. Next base: position 13,866 of record OOFC01018464.1, read on the forward strand.
ACACACACACACACACACACACACGCGCACAGATGACCAGCGTCTCCATTGACAGATGGACAGACTGAGCAGCGAGGGAGAGGGGGTAAGGATTGAAACAGTGACTTGGACTTAACATGACATTTCTTCAGAGTGCTTTTAAGTGCTTTTTTTAAATCACAGTTGCCTCAGTGCACGACTATGAGATGGTAAAGGGATTATTCATTTGAAATTATGTGATTGAAAGTGGTGAGATGAAATTGATGGTAATAAAAGCCCTTTCCATTTTGGGACCGTAAAATAATGTGTGTGCGTGTCTCTGGCGAGCATAAAATGCATTTAGACTTCAGTTCATCATCGTCTTAGATCCAGGAGCTTGCATGTGTGTTGCTAATGGATGCATTTGTGTGCAGTTTTATGTGCTTATTTAGTTCAGAAATGTTTAATCGGGGATGAATTTAAACTGCTGCCAGAGTTGATTGAGGATATCATCCAGTCTGTTATTGATTTATTATATTAGCAGACACATAACACGTCCTATTGCGTGGATGTTTTGGCTAAATGGGACACTGACCGTCTCTCACATATGAAAATATAGCAGGGTACAGTTGTCCCACGTAGGACAGACATGCCAAGAATCTACAACTGGTGTTTCCTTTACAACCAGAAATGCTGCATGTAGCTGATATAATATGAAAATCATGAACAATGAAACTTTTTTGGGACAGGTAAAGATTTCAGTGCAGATATTTCCATTCTTATAAATGATATATATATTTTATAATTGCTACCATCTCAGTTTAGTTTGTAAGTTAGCTACTATTTGATAAAACAATCTACAGCTGAGGCTAATGGGCGTTTCAGTAGCACAATTTTTATTTGATGATGTCACCAAGTGAAAAGTTAAAGGGAGTTGTTACACTTCCTGTTACACACAGAGACTTTATACAAAAATGGATGAAGCAACTGTCCCAAGAGTGAGGCCAGTGCATAAATGCAAAAAAGTGCAATAACACCAATGGCCACCAGATGCTAAAGACCAGACCTGACCTCTGGTTCACAGGTCAGACCTGCCTCCTCACTCCTCCCATAACCCTTTACCCCGAACATTTAGCTGCTGACAGAAAGTGATGTGTCAATCAAATCACCGTGATTCCTCAGCCATTTGCGCTAACGATGTGATTCCAGCTGATTCTGTGGAGCTTCTGTACACTACCGTAATGTAGATAATATATACGGAGCGCAGCACATCACGGCACATCTCCATTCCCTCCATTACTGCTGTAATGTATCTAATATATATGAAACGCTCCACTTGTCAGCTTTCAGAATCAGCTGGAATCACATCACTAGCGCAAATAGCTGAGGAATTATGGGGAGTTGGTTTATGCTAGTCACTCTGTATCACTGGTGATATGCTCAGTGCTAGAGGGTTAACACTGAAATATGGACATGCACTTCTGGCTCCAAACAACCAACATGGCAAAGTTCTAACGAACTAAAAACTGCTGATTCAGTCCACAAACCAATGGGTGCAGCATGTTAGCTTTGTTCATTCTGCTTATGGTCTATGGTCACACATCAAAGCTATCTGTACCAAATTTCATCTTAATATTTCATTGAAAACACATGTAAAATATATTGTGGTCAAGAGAAAAAGTCAAGGAATCACATCACCCAGTTATTTAATGTTGAACTAAAGCAGCAGACCAACAGACACTGGTATTCATGCATGTCTACAGCCACATATAAATGCCTGTTAGGAGCTTATGTAACCTTGTCAGTGGCTGTAACACAGTGACAACAGGTTACAGCTTCCAGCCAAACTCTGTAAACAACCAAGACAAATTCATGTCAGTGAAGCTACCAGGGAACAATATGGTCGTTCTGCCTCGCAGCAAGGTCACTGAATGGCACTGTGGGGAACGGTAAATGCACCTCGGGTTACATCACGCCAACCGCCACATGCAAATGTGTGGTCTTACTGGTAACAAGATTATCTCCCATTCGGGGGGTGGGGGGGGTATGAAATAAAAACATCACAGGATAGATGTGTAGTGATTGAGTTGTACTTTCAGCTCATGAGGCGTGAACACAATCGCATCACTAAAAAACAAAGATGGAATATGACACCGAAAATGTTCAATTATATTGGCAGGTAGCAGCCATTAAACTGCCATTACTGTTATTGAAATCGCTGGCGTCTTTATTGGAGAGTGAACCTCAGGAGACGCTTAGTGAGCCCCAGTGGGAGACATAGATTCATATGTGTAACTGAATAAGCCGCATTCAATTACAGCCTGTTGATACCCATAGCGTTACCAATGATGCTATTACCGCTGTCTGGAATATGGCCGAAGGTACTGCCAACAACCTGGCTATGGCAGCGATTCTCAATTTTACATCCTGTTTATTGGTTTAGAGCAGCTGCTGACGGCAAAAAGTCGAACCTCATTCGCTTCCTGCCACTGTGATATTGTTACACTTGAACATAGTGTCGCCGGGCCCTTTGTGAGTGAGCTTGGCCACTTGAAAAGGGAAGAATAGAGTACAGAGGGAAGTGAGCTGGAGGATGAAACCCAAACTGAAACAAACGACGCATCCACAGCACCTGACCAGGCGGCCCCAGATTTATGGGAAGCAAAAGATGGATGAGTGTCAGTGGGGAGCGCTCGCACGAGAGGAGGGAATTGAATTTCACAGAGACAAACAAGATGGATGGACGCAGACCAAGCCACCCCATCTCCACAGCTAGTGGCTGTGCTGAGAGGCCGGTGAAAAGAGAGACAGCATGTCACATTTAACAGACGAGGAGGAGGAGGACGCGCTGGAAAGTAGGACAAGAACAGACTGGTCTACTGTAAAAGCTCATGGGATGTTCAGAGATAAAGAAAGACCACTCTGACAGCACAGTGCTGTGTTTAGTGAGCCGCAACAATAGCCTGTTTAGACAGCAGGAAGGCAGCATGTGTGTTTATAGGGTTTAATAAAGTTGTTTGTGCTATTTATATTGGCTCACAGCACCGGGTTACTAACCTGCTATATTACAAGCCGCAGCTGATTTACTCTTTCCTTGTTAGTGATTCAAAGTGAATTGCTTGTCTCATGCTGCAATGGTAACTGAGGCCTTAGAGACCAGTGCAGCTGTATTACATCTACTATTAAATACTGAATATTTTCATAACCACTTCAGACACCTGACATGTGACACACTGACATGCAATTAATTCAACACCGTCAAAGTTATTCCTGTGTGACAATCTCCAGGACAAGATGTGTGAGAATGATGTTTTAATGCCTGGAAAGGACAACATCTGCACACAGCTGCAAAGAACTCACTTTAAAGTCACTTTTCTTCTAAAAATATAAATTTAATAAACAATGCAATCCAATTATATTCATCCTCCAGTTTTCACGGATAAAAAATAAGCAGCTTCAGTGAACCTCTTTAAATGAAGAGAGAGGGACAGAAGGGCATGGAGAGGAATGTAGGCTAAGTACAGCATGGTCTCAATAAGCTTTTCCTCAGAATAATGGTCCCTAAATTGTCCATGTGTGCCCTGCAGTCTGCCTGTGTCTGTTCTCCCTCTCAATGTGGATGAGTATGGAGCAGACATCTGGACAGCCTTTGAGCACGAGCACAAACATCTGCTGTGGATCAGCAGCAACAAGATCGTGTGCGAGTCGCTGTGCAGGTGTTCCTCCAAGAATACACACACGTTTCTTCATGCTGGAAATTGACATAATCACTTCATTTGCGTCAGTTGTTTGGCTCGGAGGGACAAGCAAGTGATCAGTAGCTGGTATTACTGGGAAACAACTGGGTTCATCTGTTACCATTCGTGCCAAAGCTTAATGTTGTGTGAATGTAGAAAATACATGTTGATAATGGAGAGTGGGAAATGTTATTGTCTTAAGACTTATTAGGAGTTACACTGTGGTTAGAAATAAGATGTCTGGAGTAAAACTGCATTGTATTTGTGGAACTGCTCAATAGGTTTTTACTAATGCCGTAATTGTACAGCGTTGATTGTGCAGACGTCCCCGTGCTGTGTGTGACGACTGATGCAGCACTTTGCCTTCCAATTGATTCACGTTGCCTCCAGCACATGTGAGGCGTGTAATATGACACCTGGCTGTGCAGGCTCACCTCGGTGTTTCATCCCTGTTACGTTGGGACCAGCTATCCATGTAAGATGTTATGCGAAGATAAATACTATCAAGAAGAATTTTCAGCAGATGGCCTCTTGATACTGAAACACTTGTTTCACTTGACACTGCACCAGAGCTGTTGTCAGATAACGGTTACCGTGCTATATGTTTCAGGGATTTTGAAGCTCGTGGACTCACTGAACCTTAAAAAAGGCTTTGATCTACAGTTTTGTTGTGTACAACAAAATGTCCGATGCATTCAGTGTCTAAGACTCTGAAAGCAGAAGCTGACAAATGCAACAGAAAAGAAAGTGGTGGTTCAGACACAGCTTAATGATCATCTGTTCCTGTGATGAGGGACAGTTAATAACCTCTGATATGACATCACTATATTATGGGATTTTTAAAAAATAGCTTTTTATAGAGGTTACTGCATGTTGTTACCTCATGAGTTGTGATTTCGTGTTTTTTCGTCATGCTAATGTCTGTAAGTCTAAAATTTTTATCGAGACGGAGATACCAATAATTATTGGATGGATTTCCATGAAATTGGATACACCGTGTGGTAGTATCTCAATACTGCACGACAATATATACTGTCAGAAATACTGTAATTTTATGGATATTCTGTGAAGTTACACATCTAATGAGAAATAACATCAACAACCTTTAACTGTGAACAACCAAAAAATGTGTTATAATAGATTCGCAAATATATTCAATTATATCAATTTCACAAAAAGGGGGCGGCAGTGGCTCAGTGGGTTGGGAACTGGAGGGTCGCTGGTTCAAGTCCCAGCCTGGACAAAAATACGGAGTGTGGACCGCTGGCTGGAGAGGGGCCGGTCCACCTCCAGGGCACTGCTGAGGTGCCCTTGAGCAAGACACCCACCCCCGCCAACTGCTCCAGGGTGCGATGGATCAATGGCGGTGCCTTCACCCTATCCCCTTTCTATGCATGTTATGGGTCACCTATGTGTGTGGATTGTTTAGAGGGGACAATGTGTTTGTTGGGTGTAAATGCCATTTCGTTGTGTTGTATGCAGCATGCTACAATGACAAAATAAAGCTTGCTTTATTAGGTAGTATTATTATTATATTTCTTTTGTATTTATTAGATGTTAAACTGAATTTGTTTATTGACAGATGTGGGTGTAAAATTTCACAACAACAAAGTTGAATAAATGTTTTTACTGTTAACTGTTTTTTAAATCAAGTTTTATCTGAATATCCTTCATTAAACAATTAAAACTCATGAAATTCATGTAAAATTAAAGCTTGTTCTTGAAAAATTTGATGGTCTTTAATCATGAAAATCACTGTATTTTCTTTTTTAATTAAACCATTATTTTACAGTATCTGTTTGACACTCCAGATGCCAAATTTTTTTAAACATAAGTGCTACTCACTGGGTTCACTGCTCTTTGAGAATAAAGGTATAAGAAGATCGTGGTAACATGTTCGCCAGTCAATACTAAAAGCATTTTTTGTCCATACCATCAAATTTAAACAAGTGTTGTCAATGGTGTGAAGTGCCATTGCTTCATAAAAGCTAAATACCACAGCTGCTATGATGTCTGCAAACCCTCCAACATCACTGTGATCATTTTTAATTCAAATACCACAAAGCCTCTGATCTTTTTGAAAGACACGGTTAAAAAAAAAAGAAAAGAAAAAGAAAGAAATGAGTCCCAAAGTATCACAAGGCTTTGTCCGCCTATCATCACACTATGCACAGCCAACAGAATACACTATGAGGTTATTGTAATGCAAAAAACATGAAGTGGTACCAGTGAAATGCTGCCTGCTACCTCTTCTGGGTTTATAAGAAATCAAGGGCTCAGTGCCTTTTGATCACACTTAAAACAATGTTCTCTGATTCTGTCTCTGATAGGTTAACAGCTCAATGCCAAGGTAAAAGGCAGTGCTATGCTTTAGAGTGCTTATTTCTGGCAGCTCCTCCACAGCAACGAAACCAAGCAGCAAAAAGTAGAGATAAGGTATTTACAGATAACATGCACATGTCAGCTGCTGCTGGATGATACTTTGGATTTAGGGAGCTGCAGGAGAGGAAAATGGCTGTGATTGAGTTTCTTTGTTGGGAAACTGAAGCACATTGTGATGCATTTCTATTTTTATACCAGTGATAATTTTTTTCTTTTATCTTTATCAGGACAAACCACAATGACACAGATATGTAAATTCTGAACTTTATTTTCCAAGTGATTTAAATAGATTAATTAGATTTTCCTTCACTTGACAATTATACTTGCAAATAATAAAAAGAAAAAAGTAGCATTCATTTGTTCATCCAATTAGGAACAGTTTGACAGACTGCATCAAATTGACTTGGGTTTGCCATTGATTTCTAAATGTCAGATAATAAACTCCATCTATTTTCATTAAGAACATTTTGTTTCTAATCTTTGTAAAGTGTCTTCTGTTTGGCAAAGTTGTTGCTCTTTCTAACTTCTGTACAACAAGCTGAACTTTTCCCAGGTCAGTCCCACAGAGGACGACTACTGTACAGTTGTGGTTCATCCAAGAAAACATCCTGCACTGGTCACTTAACACAGACAATATCAAATATCATCATGACTAGGGACGGGTACCGAAATCTATACTTTTTTAGGTACCCGTCGGTACTACCGTGAATCGATTCATGTAAAATCAAATGGTGGCATGTTTCGGTACCTGAACGCATCCTTGTTATCGTGAGGGAGAGGAAGAGTAGACCATTTTCCATGCCGGACTTTTCTAGTTACAACATGATTAAGCTAGCTAAACAGTTTTGTGTTGCTTTGTGTGGTATTTATTCAGTTTCGGGAAATCATGTCTAGAAAACATAATGCCAGTGCCCAGGCAGCTCAGCCTGCTGGGGGGGTGGCCCACAAACAGAGGCTATAGCTCCTGACACAGCGGCCTATGGCCATTTACTGCTGACAAGGACTAGTTAACATCAGATCTCATGTATTTCCACCGAAACAGAGTGGTATACTAGAAAAAAACTTTTTTATTTTGTGAGCAAAATGCCCACAGTATGAATACATTTTGATTATACATTTTATTTTGCTGGTAGTTGAATTGTACAAGGCTTAACAAACACCTGCGATGTTACAAAACAAACAGCTGGATGTTGTTTTGATATATTTGTTAAAGTCTAGATATTGAGAAATGAATATGTTAAATTGAAAAATTTTGAGACTTTATTATTAAACAAATTAACATTTATTACAACACAACAGTACCGAAAATGGGTACCATAATGGTATCAATTCCCAGGTACCGGGAATCGGTACCGTATCGGTTAAAATGTGAAAGGTACCCATCCCTAATCATGACACACAATGTGAAAGGCACACAGTTAAATCATTGTTTCTCTGGTTGAGATCTCTGGTTGTCTCTGTCACAGTCCTGGGAGACCCCTCAATACACAGATGATGACCTTCATATTCCCAGTCATCAGCACTGACACATTTCCTCCTGCTCCCACCAGCGTGGAGGGGAGTCCCAACCAAACAACTTCAGTGATTCACAGTTTATTGTTGTCAACTGGAGGTCTGTAATCTGCTAACCAACTGGATGATATTGTTACAGTGGTGAGCTAAAGTAGACACTGCTCCTAAGCATTTACATATACTTTATTATTTCTGTTTATTGGTGCTGCAGAGGAAGGTGCAGTCGTACCTATAGAAAGTGGAGAGTTTCCCACTGTGAGGACACAGCTGTGAGATGGAGGAGGAAGAGGAAGCTCTCACAGTATCAACAACTCAAGCTCAGATCAAGGGCAAGGTGAGAGAAATGACTGGGCCAAGGAGTTTCAAAGACTAAAACATTTTCTTCTACACAGACTTATAGAAGATCATTGTTTGACTCAGAGGCCTGCATGTGTTTGGTCGTACATCAGCAACATTACATTAAAAAAACAAATCAGGGGAAGATCCCAAATTATTATTTTTTTCATCCCCAGAGTGTTACCAAAGGAACAAATGAGGTAATTCTGGGCACGTCCAGAGGATGGATCCATTATATATATATATATAAAAAAATATATATATATCCATATCTCTTATAATCAGTGGGGCAGGACAGCTGTGGCTCAGGTGGTAAAGTGAGTTGTCCACAAATTGCAAGGTCGGTGGTCCAATCCACAGCGTTGGCTGTCTACATGTTCAGTGTGTCCTTGAGCAAGACACTGTGTGTGTGCAGAGATAAATTTTGAGGCAATAAAAACTTTTAAAGCAAGAAGAAGAAGAAGAAGAAGAAGAAGAAGAAGAAGAAGAAGTCTCTGGGAAATATTCATAACTTTGTCACATCCTAATGTTTTGTTGAAAATCTACCCACACATTCAGGATAATCACGTCTACAATCTGAGACATGTTAGTAGAGATCAGACATGAATTATTTGTTGGTGAAATGTTGTCCACTGTTCTTGTTTTTCATTAACTCTGTTGGAGATAATAGATGTGGAAAATATATGTACATAACACTCATACACTTTCTTAGGTTCTTCATCACACACACAATACTGAGAAGTGAATACTGCCATAAAGCAGTTCTGAACTATATTTATATCCTCTTTCAGAGGCCACATTTACCTTTTACACATGTCACTTTTCTTCTTCTTTCTTTTCCTATAATCTTGCTGGCACTGAACTGGCTGGAGGATGTAGTTATGTAGACATCACAACAGCAACAGTTCAGACTGTGTGCACACAGAGGCAGCACAGCATCTCCACACAGAAGTAGAACAACTCACACTGAGTCCTCATTCTGTTCTGCTGAGGCTCTATCTTTGTACCACTCTGACGACTCTGTACGTTCTGGACTGATTTATAAATTAGGACAAATTGGAAAATCAGAGAGCGAGACTATTCCTACAGCAATCAGACTGAGGGGGTGGGTTTTTATAAAAAATGCTTTACAAGAGAGACTCAGTGGTCAGTGTCTGAAAGATGAGGTAACAAAGAATTCACTTTGTATGAATGTTGTTTGTTATTACAACACAAATGAATTGAGCTGAGACTGCAGCATACACACAAACTGAGGCACATCAACAAAGAAACATGATGTACACTGTGAATATTATCAACTTAATCCCTAATAAAGTGGTTGTTGTTGTTTGCAATACAATGTTTGTTCTACTATCTTAAATGCGTTTTGGTTTGGACTGTGTTCAAATCATGAGGCCTGGAGAAGTCATAGAGTCACAGACTGTGTAGAGAATGGACAAAGCTATCATGACGTCACCCACTCATTTGGGACTCACATTTTGAGGTTTATATTTGAACATTAACATGTTGGTTGTTGGGAGCCAGAAGAGACCATATTTGGATATGAAGGGACCCTTGAACCTGATTACTCTGTCCAACGTGTATGAGCCTGGAAGCCGATCTCACTGGACACCAGACCTTGTCAATCAAATTAACCACACACTCACTCTTTTTGAAGCCTAATACTTCAGGGATGTGCAGTGAGGGGAGGTGGCAGAGCTGTCATAATCAAAAGCAACAATTACAAAAAAATAATTAAATATTAATATTTGTCCACTGATCGGTGCTATGAATGTAACGTCTGTATGATTACAATAATTTTTAACATCAAAAATAATTGATTTGGTGCATTTCCTTTGAAACACAAGGGAGAGATGTCACGTGAGGAGGCATCAAGTTGAGCCTAAGCTTGGATTGCGCAATCCCGCACAAACTGGATTGAGTGTGTGCAATTGCCGCGTGTCTGTTGCTATCTCCCTGTTTATCAAGCTTGTTCGGCTGTTGCTCTTCTTTTACGCAGAGGAGTCCAGCACGAGCTAAAAATGAGAAACTCAAGTGCACTGCAGCAGTTTGTTTGTATTTTTTGCTCTGTCTGCAAAAATTGAAGAAATGCGAATTTTTAATTAAACATTACTTTTATATCATCAAAGGTCATTTTTCTCACGTAGTGTGTGTTTATAATACAGAAATGCTGATTGATGATGGTATGACACATAACCAGCAGTCACTGTGCAAGCTGCCAGTTGAATGGTGAATTGAAGCTACTGTGTTGGGTTCATATATTTGAAATTCTGCCTCTGAAAGGCTCAGTGCCTCACCACAAACCTCACTGCACTTCTCTCGTGTATTTCGTGATTGAAAATTACCATTTTTGAATAAAAGTCAATTAGAGTCAGCCTCTAGTGGCCATCGGTGGATCGCACTTTTTGGGAATTTTTGCATTGGCCTCACTTTTGAGACCTGGTTGCTTTGTCCACGTCTATAAACAGTCTGAATTCATATTTCTGAAAACAACAGCAAGTATTTGTTTGGATTGTAGTGCATGAAGCAGGTTTGCAATTAATAGCACAACAACATGCAGGAGTAAACATGAAAATGCTGCATACACACGCTCGCACACAGTAGCAGATATTTAATTTATAGAACATAACCTAAAACCAAATTGATCCTTACAATGGATTAGCATTTTCCACCAATCACCCTTCAGGCAAATCCAGTTTTCATATTCATACAAAATTCGTTCTCTGGGAAATAAAGAACAACATTTCAGTTCTTGTGATTTAAATAAATAGGACTGCTCCTGCTTGAGGCTGTCCTTAAATTTTCCACTTTATATCCTGAGTCAAACTGTGTAACTATGACAAACAGCCATGTCGGCCTGTCACGGAATAATCTGTGGAGAGGGAGGACCAGGACAACTGGTGTTTTTTAACCTGCGTGCTGTCAGTTACAAGCAGAGGCGCTCTGGCCAAAATCCTCATTTACCTGCAGTAATTTTGCGAGTTGGTAAATCACCTGCAGGATGTCAGTTATGATTCGCCGACGGATGTGCTCTCCTGCTGAAGTTGTGATTTGACTGATTGAAGGAGAACAAGACGACGATGAGTTGGCGTATTTCTCTGACCTTTATGGCTGAATAATAAGCTGCTATGTGCATCTCATGGGAGTTTGGCTCAGGCTGAGGATTCACAGGTGAGAAGAGCATAATTAGTGTGGATGGAGGCAGCATTTGGCGCAGTAGGAGTAAGCAGCATGAGCACTGCCCTACTTTTATGCACATGACTTTTGCAGGAAATAAAAACTTAGATGCATTTTCTGAGCTAAAGAGCGAGCTGTGCTGGCCCGCTAACCTTTGCCGAGGTCCAGGTTTCGTGTCAGAACGAAGCATCTTGAACTCCTCCAGGGCTTCACACTCGACTGGATTTTTTTTTTTTTCTCTCGCCGCCCACCAAGACTTAACATATCACATTAAAAATGTTAAGTAGAATTGAATATGTCACCCATAACTACGCAGACTTTATTAGTCCTCTTTAATGTAAATCACAGAGGCATTGGGAGATTCCTTTGAAGAGTGGGAACATTTCTGTGTCACTGCCAGAGGCTTTAGAGGTGCTCAGGCATCGGCAAATCCACGGAAATAAAGCTTAGTCATCTCTGTCTCCAAGCTGTGCGTCTGCTGGTGTGCGATCACTCACTTCCTCCTCTTTCTCTCTTTACCATTCACATAATCTTCATTGCTACTGTATATCACTTCAACCTAATGAGATGTCTTTCCTCCACTTCTTCTCTCTCCTGAGTTGCACTGAAAAAAGCTCTTTGCTCTCCCAGTGTCTTTCCATCCTTCCCTCGTCCTCCTCCCTCCTCCCTGTCTTTCTCCCTGTGTGTGTGGCTGATGAAAGCTCTTTAAAGATGCCCGGGGGCTTAACCACTTTGACATTATTACATGAGCCTGTCTTACTCAAACCAATCCCAAGCTAATTGAGAAGCTTACGTCTTTGCCACAGCAGCTTTAAGAGGAAGATGCAATCTCCTATTCCACCAACATGAGCAAATACTGACTGTAGAGTTTTACCTCACCTGGCTCATTAATGCATTTTTAACTTTTTAAATGGAGAGTGAAAAAAAAAAATACTAAGAGAAACGTAATCTGCTTTCCTCGTGTCCATTTATTTCTGAAGAGCGGATGCAGCTTGAGGACAATCTTACGTAATCCTTGAGTTTAATATTCTATTTGTGTTGTACATTACGTATGCTGTTGTGAGTCACAGTGGTGTAATGATAATCCTAATCAGCTTATGGGAAAGTTTGGGAGTTAAACAGCATGCTACATCTGTTGAACAGCTTCCAAGTTCAAATATCTGCAGCACCATATACATATCTTTACTGCTCAGGAGGAAGACAGAAAGTAATTAGTGCAGGGGGGCGGTCCATGTGTGCATTCATTTGCATTGCAGCTGGTGTATGCTGTCATCTACAACAATTTGACAAGTCCAGTTCTTTAAGGTAGTATTTTTTTTTTTCTAAGTTTTTAAAATTTTGAGTCATACATGCCCCTTGCTTGTAGACAGTCATTTGAATTCACAGTAAAGACTGTACATAGTATGATAATGTGATGTTACCTGTTGGTTTGTGGACTTCGGGAAACCAGGATTTTGGGATTTGAACATCGCCATGTTGTTTGTTTACAGCAGGGGTGGGCAATCCTGGTCCTCGAGGGCCGCTACCCTGCATGTTTTAGATGTGTCACGTCTCTTCCAACACACCTGATTCAAATGATCAGCTCATCATCAAGCTCTGAAGAAGCCTGATAAGGAAACATCTGAAACATGCAGGATAGCGGTTCTCGAGGACCAGGATTGCCCACCCCTGGTTTAGAGCCAAATGTGGATATAAAGGGAGGAGTGAGGAGGCAGGTCTGACCCTTCAAACCAGGGGTCCTCAATCCTGGTCCTCGAGGGCCACTATCCTGCACGTTTTAGATGTGTCCCTCTTTCAACACACCTGATTCAAATGATCAGCTCATCATCAAGCTCTGCAGAAGCCTGATAACGATCCTGATCATTTGAATCAGATGTGTTGGAATAGGGACACATCTAAACGTTCAGGGTAGTGGTCCTCAGGGACCAGGATTGAGGACCTCTGCCTGAAACCGAAGATGCTACCCAAAATGTATGAGACTCAGGTCTAGTCTCATTGGAGACTAGGCCTTTCAATCTATCTAACCTCCCCTTAAATACTCTTTTTGAAGCCTAATATCTACTTCATTTAGAGTTTTTTTCCCAGGTGGACTTGTAGAAAAAAATACATTGAATATTTCAAGATTGAAAATAACCATTTTTGAATTGAAGTCAGCTGGAGGGAGTATTACACCTTTCTGAACTCCTGGTTGCTTTGTTCATTTCTATATACAGTCTATAATTCAAAGTTAGCAGGAGATAATAATCGTGGTACAGCAATGAGCCAGATGCTCTAGCTAGGTCTACATGCATCATTTCATCAGCGTCACATACAGCTAACAAATTAAGGAAAAAGAAATGAGAACAGATGCTCTCACACAAGACACAAAGTTTGAAATTCATTTGAATCATCTGCTACAGCCTTAACAGCTCAGTTCTCATGTTGTATGATCCATGTACCAACTGATATGTTGGAGTTATTAAACAGCCACAGCCTCAACATCAACTTGTACCATGTCTCAGCTCATTTCTGCCCCACTGCACATGCCCCAAATGTACATTACCCTATTCATTAAACCAGCGCTTCAATCCCTTTTATGGATTTTGGCATTAAGTGAATCAACCCAACTATCACTCAAAAAGAGCACAGCAGCCCGCGTCTACGACAAAAGTTTCAGGACAGTAAACTTTTGAAAAAAAAAAAAAAATAAAAGTCTCCCACTTTTTTTGGAAGTGTCCATATTTGTCAAAGTACACTGGGTTCAGTTGACCTGTCAGCTTGATGTGACTTTGTTCTGCAGCTTCATGCGCTGGAACAAAATGCTTTCAGGAAGCAAAGGCAAAGACACAGCAGGGAGTGAGTGGCAGCAATGGAGGAAGACAAAAGGGAAACAGGGACGGATAAATCTTCACAAACAGCGCTACCTACTCAGAGATGAGGATGGCATATCAAGGAGGAAACATCTCAAGTGGGTTTTTTTGTGTATGCTAACAGCAAAGTACAACCCCCAAGAACAATTAGTTAAGCTCAGCAGCCTATTCAAATGTCTTCCAGCTTCCTTTCTTTACCTCCTATTTTTACCTCAGAGGAAGAATGACAAAAGCAGTCTCTAAAGCTCCTGCTCAACCTTGATGTGATGACTTTCGCAGAGTTTTTAAAACCCGAGCTTGACTCATATTTCCCAGACTGCTGGTCCTCCTCTCACATTTAATACGACTGCGTGGCTGTGACACAGAATGTGATAGCACCACTTCCTGTGCCAAGTACACAGTGTGTCTCCGGGGGTTGGGTGAGTGGTGGTGGTGGGGTGACTGTAGGATGCAGGAAACTGTCTCATCCTGGCACCCACGCTGATAAGGTCCATGTTCATCATTAATGGCTGTCACTGAATGAAGTCCAGCGATTAACAGCGATTCAAAACAAAGTCTGAGAGAGCTCTCATCTCTAAATATCTTTGACAGTGGACTGAAAATAGCACCGAGTCTATGTGAATGTCAGCTCTTCTCTTTGTTAACATTGTTATATTTGGATTTCTGTCCGGTTGAGGATATGTGAGTATGTAACTCAGTAACAACCTGAGGTTTCCGGTGCAGAACATCACCACATCCAACCATTTTTACAGCATTTATCCACATCTGTTATTTCTCCTCAGTATTCTGCCCAGTAGGCAGTGACACTTGTAATAAGACCATGTGGTGCTCAATCCAAACAGACTTATGACTCACATACTTCAAGTAGGTAGCCGCACTCTTTCTGCACCAAGACTGTTATGTAATTTAAAGGGAATGTGTTATATTATTTTACACTGAAGTTTGAGACACTCCCCCCCCCACCTTATTTAAATATACATCTTCTATACCTGCTTCTCCACACTTGGGACTCGCAGTGGTCTGCTGGAGCCTATCCCAGCTGTCATCAGGCAAGAGGCGGGTTGCCAGCCTATCGCAGGGCTAACATATAGACCAGGGGTCCCCAATCCTGGTCCTCGATGGCCGCTATCCTGCATGTTTTAGATGTGTCCCTCTTCCAACACACCTGATTCAATGATCAGGATCGTTATCAGGCTTCTACAGAGCCTGATAACGATCCTGATCACTTGATAGTGGCCCTTGAGGACCAGGATTGGACACCCCTGATATAGACTAACAACTATTCACACTCCCACTCACACCTATGGTCAATTTAGTTTGATCAATTCACCTAACAAGCATGTCTTTGGATTGTGGGAGGAAGCTGGAGTACCCGGAGAAAACCCACGCATGCACAGGGAGAACATGCAAACTCCACACAGAAAGGTCCGAGCTGAGATTCGAACCCCGAACCTTCTTGCTGTGAGGCACAAGTGCTAACCACTGCACAACTGTGCCACCCCCATTTAAATATACACATATAAAATAATATTGGAAAAGGGTTTAAAGCTAACAGAGCCCACACAAAAAGTCATGATCATCACAGGTGGATGACTTATGTAGATGACCTGGAAGCAAATGAACAGCTCTCAGACTGATGTGTAAAATAATAGTTAAAGTATGAGGTGAGAAAGAGTTTAAAGTTGCACTGCAACAGCGTTTTGAGAGGATCTAACTTCTGTGTCATGACATAATTCCAGCAAAAACAGGATAAGTAGGTGGGAGCAATTTGATTGGATCATTGAAACACAATGAAACACCACAGCTCATGGTGTTTTTCCACTACATGGTATCAGCTCACCTCGACTCTACTCGCCTTGGTAGCGTTTCCATTATATTCCATTATATTGTATGTGTAGCATGGACCTTGCAAATACATATCAAGAGTATCTGTCTTGTGACAACAAACCTGCTAAACTCACAGTTTACTGTTTTAACAGGGGTTAGCAAAGGGTCAGTTGTGTTTTTAATTAAGAATAAAATTGTCAAAGATTACAGTTGTGACATTAATATGGATTTAAAACCTTATGTCCTCTACGACTTTTCAAATGACATCATACATTGAGACAGTGCATGACTGCACGCATACATCCACAGCCTGGTGTGGTAGTGATGCATATTCATACACATAAAGGCCTAAACACTTCAGGCAATATATACACTGACATTTTAAAATAAAATATAGCCTATGCGCATTAAATATCCTCAAAGCAGTGTCTTCCACCATCATTCAGCCGGTAACATTTAATAGGACAGAAGAAACCACATCATTGAAAAGAAGAGAAGCAGCATTGATTTGCGAGAGGCTAAGCCTGTCAGACACAGAGTCAGTCTGAGTGCATGTGTGTGTGTGTTTGAGTGTGAATGCTATTTTTTGCTGCTCTTTTCCTCAGGGTTGGACACCTGCCTCAGGTCTATATGGTGCATTCAGCAACATAAGATATGTACGTCGTAGGCTGTAGCTGCTGTGTGAGTGCATGCTAATCCACAGCACAAGGATTTACCATATACAAATAGTTGTGATATCACAAGTATCTGACACACAATTTTTTTGCTGTTTTTATCTGTGTTGTTATTTACTTTCCTTGGTATATGAGGAAGACAAACAGATGTGGGCATCTTCACAGGCGTGAGCGACAGCCCCCTCCCACTGCCTGCTCCGGGCTTCATTCCTGCTCTTTTTTTTTTTTTTTTGCCTGGCCAGATGGGATGCTCAACTTACACAC
>OOFC01018464.1:31479-41556 GCA_900323345.1 Pseudochromis fuscus
ACAGTCGCACAGTTGTTGGGAAAATGTGCTTGTTGATTATATTTGCAGAAGAGCACCCTCCCACCCCCACCTCCCATTCAGCATTAATGCAGTCCAAAGTAATGTAATGTATTAGCTGTGTGCAGCTTGATAAGTTTATGGTACAAGCCAGTCCTTCTTCATTTAAAAAAGCTCTGCTGAAGTGACATGTTGATAATGCTCAAGTTAGCTTTGCATGACAGCTGTGAGGGCTTAATCTAAATCCTTTATTCCTTCTGGAGGATTAATAGTGCATGGCGTCTTAAAAAAGATTTGTGCAGTTAGTCATATTCTCCGACCAGAGGCCTCTCCCATGTTCATCCTCAGGAAGAATGAGAGAGAAATGTATTGGCATGGCCTTAAGAGACGCAATGAGGATGTTAGCATCCTAAAATCAGGGCTCCAGACTTGGATTGCTGGGTCGCATTTCAGGAGTAATTTTATTTGAGATGCAAGCAGCTTTTATTAAAGCTTGGACTAGTGTGACTGATCAGATTTGGGACAAAAATTACACGTCTAATGGTAGTCCAAGATACAGTTAAAGACCATAGACTGTATACAGAATGGATGAAGCTAACGTGATGTTAACCGGACATCATGGTGTTTGGAGCCAGGAGTTTGGTATTTGAACGTTGCTGTGGTGGTTGTTAGGAGCCAGCAGTGACCATATCTGGTGGGTCTGAGCATTGAACCCGAAGACGCTGCCAAATGTGTATGAAACTCGTGTTCAGGTCTAGTCTCACTGGAGACCAGACGTGACAGACAAACTCACCAGCGCCCTGAATCTTCCTCTTTTTGAAGCCAAATATCTGCCTAATAATGCTTTTCAGATGGACCACTAGATCATTGAGAAGAAGAGTTGACTTTAGCTGATGACATCAGAATAACTTGTGGAGAAAATGAGTTGACTGACAATTTCCTGAATGAAAATGACCATTTTTGAAATGAAGGTAAATGGAGCCAGAGTTTTCTGGAGCCTGCATCTAGTGGCCATGAGGAGTATTGCACATTATTGAACTCATTTTTGTGACCTGCTTGGGTGCTTCGTTAATTCCCATACACAGTCTATGTTGAAGACAAACAGGGAACCAGGTAAAGTATCTCCTCACATTATCATAACTATTGTCAACAGGCTGTTGGCAATATGAAGGTCTATACCGAGCTGCTTAAGAATCCAGAGAGGTTTGAGATATGATGCTGTTTTTGCTCAATTCAAATCTGAAATTTGGATCATATGTTTAATCATGTGTGTTCTTGATGTCTTCTGTCTGTGGTCTCAGTTGACTACATGCTCCATATTAAACACTACAAAAATTTTAATCTGGCACCCCGGAAAAACACAATTACCACTAGAAATAATCTCAACTTCGGCCTTAATGAGTTGATGAAGTGAAGGTGCAATAGGTTTATAAAAAAGGGTTGAAAATAGGTTTCCAACAACGACATGTTGTCAGATCAAAGTTTGAGCAGCACTGTCATTTATGGCAGTTTCTGCCATCAAGTCTTTTTCTGTGTGCAGAAAATAGTTCCAGTTTTCCTCCCACAGTTGTCAGAAATAACAGACTATCACAGTTGTCAATCACCTTAGACATCAATGAAAGGACGGAAAACAAACAAAAATAAACGTCATTGTTAATAAAATAAAAATAAAATGCCATTGTTGTGGTAGGGACACATGAAATTTTATGTCTGCAGAGCACCACAGGAGCAACAAACACACTGTGCTGGAAGCTGTGCCCAGTCACAGCCATGAGGGGAAATAGAGTCGCTCATCTGCTCTCAGTCTGACCACCTCTTCTGGTCACCAGGCAGCTCCACTGGGCCATTCAGGATTGCAGTTATTTGCATATTTATACTACTGCTGTTCAGGGAGCATGGAGGGTGAAAATAAATTGTCAACCTTGCAGCTACAGTCTGAACATACCTTCTTCTCATTGTCTAACATCCAGTCTGCTGCCTCCCCGTCCGACTTTTAACCACTACATCTTATCCTCTCACGTTTTCCCAGGAGTGTGAATGAGCGCCACAGCTGCTCACACCTGGAGCCTGCCACTTCACAATGCTAATTGTTGCTAAGTCCTCATATCCAGAGCATTAATATACCATACCATACTAGTCTTCACCTCTCAATTACCACCAGAGAACAAAGGCCATTACTTGCAGAGTCCCTGTCTCCTCGTTAAAAAGAAGAAAACCTGTAAAAAGCTGCCTCCCTGAAGGCCTGTGAAGGTGAACAGCCTGCTGTTATCTTGCAGAGCTGCAAAAACTCTGCCACTGTAAAGACCACTCTGAGTTTCCAGTCACACAGCATCACAAGACAAAAAATTGTAAAACGATCCTCATCGATCCACATCTCTTGTTGAATATCATATTATCAGTTCATTCCCTTCTTCAGCTCTGTCTGCAGTAATGCTGCAGCACACGGCGATGTATCATCCTACGTTATAGATTTAGGCAACTGGAACATCAGGAAATTAACATATTAATGAACTGGAAATACCAAGAAAAAAGCCTTTATGGCTTCAAGGCTACAATACTCTTTTTCATCATTACTGTCTTCTACCAGCCTAACAATGGTAACAGTGCTGTTGTTTATGGACTTGTGGAGAGTACAAGCTTACAAAAATAAATAACACTGGATACAGGATGAACCGCTCAAAGCAGTGAAAAATACACTAGTTATTAAACTAAGTTACACCTAGAAACCATGAACACACTGTTCACCTATAGCTTTTAAACATTATTTGACTCATTGTTTTGTTCTGAATATTCTCTGATGAGACTTCAGCTACTTTCTCAGTAAATATAACAAACAGCTGATGATCAAAACCCAACTTTGAGGAACCCAAAGAGATGGGAGTTGATGTGAGAATTGATGAACCCCACATGAACATCACTTCACCATCTGTCAAGTTACCCAGCTACTACACATGCCTAAAAAAGAGAGAGAGAGGAAATAAAGATGTTTCCAATATATTAGACTATTTTAGCAGTTTTTATTTTACAAACTGCAAGTCTTACGAGTTTCTTGGGCCTTCACCAAACAAATCTGGTTATAAATTCCTGTGACCAAAACCAGCTTCCCCCTGCACGAGGTCTTTACAGGAGGAGAAACCCTGAGATAAGCTTTTACATACAGTCCAATTACTGCTTTAATTGAGGCCAGCCTTGTTAATTAGCTCACGAGATGAATTGGATTGCTGTGAAACGGAAACACAAGCAGAGAGTAAAGAGAGGTTGAGAGATGTGGAAATTAAAAAGCAGAAAGTGTCTGGAGGGTCCAAACTATAATTGGGCTAGTAAACACAAAAAGCAGTTAAATGTTAACATCACGCTTGAATCATCCCATTGCGGTTGTGTGTAGTTTTTAGCTGGGTGTCAGGCTTCGCCAAAGGGTGTGTGTTATGTCATTAATGAGGAGCACCAGTCCTGGGTTTGAATGTCAACACCTTCACGGTCCCACAGGAGATGATGCTGTGAGTGTGGTTGGTGTGGTGCTTTTGACAAGAAAGACGGTGGTGGACTATAGAGTGTGGACTGTAAGTCACAAGACAAACCTAAGCTGTCAGAAGTTGACCCCTGATTATGGAAGAAATAGAAAAACAACTCAGTCTGGGGCCAAAACAAGAACAATTTAAATCAATCCCAGGACTCACTGAAAAGTAGCTGATCACGGTCATTATCAAAAATGACTCTCAGTGGCGCAATCAGAGTCTATTATTGCTGCATGTTTTTAGAAACAAAAACTAAACAGCCAAATTCAGGTCAGCCTGGCAATCAGTTAGTCAAACACCTTAGTTTGAGAGCTGCTTACTTAATATTGTTGCATAAACCTTTACCAACAGCTGACAGAAAATGTTGCCATCATTTCAGTTAAAAGCGATTTAACAAGGTTGACAACAGCAGCAGGGACTGTGTTGGGCTTTAGAGACAGTCTCACTTCCTATTGAGTAACAAGGAGTGATGCAGTGTTAATGTCACTGATAGTAGGAGTAAGGATCACAGCATTTTGAAAGGTTAGCAGTCTCAGCATTAACTCTGTATTCAGCTCAAGTCAGTCCATGGGTGGGAGCTGTTCTGGTAGCAGGCAACAGGCCCACAGTACATCAGCGGGGTCGGTCATAGTTATAGACTGTATGTAGAAATGGACGAAGCCAGTGGGGCTAAAAAATGAAGCCAATGCAGAAGTGCAAAAAAGTGCAATACTCCCGATGGGCACTAGGTGCTGGCTCTAAAACAACTCCAGTTGACTTCAATTCAAAAATGGTCATTTTCAATCCTGAAATACTCGGTCAATCGTCATTCTGGTGCTAAAGTCAAGTCTTCTTCTCACTGATCTGGTGGTTCATCTGAAGATCATTTCATCATTAAGTAGATATTAGGCTTCAAAAAGAGGAAGATTTAGGGGCGTGGTTAGTTTGATTGACAGGTCTGGTCTCCAATCAGACTGATTCTGAAGTTGAGTCTCATACACATTGGACAGTATCCTCTGGTTCAAGGGTCATATTATCCAAATATGGTCGCTTCTGGCTCCAAACAGCCAACATGGTGGCGTTCAAATGCTCATTTCCTGGCTTCAAAACATGAGTCCACAAACCAACGTGTGTCGTCACACTTGCTTCTTCCATTTCTATATGCAGTTTATGGTGATAATGATCTGGCTCTTGGTGTAATGTCACTCTGTAACAGCAGCATGTGAAAAACAAACAACTGTTTGTTAAAAAGTTTCAAATTTTAGTGTCAGGATCATAACATTTTCTTCTTTTTCTATCTTCTCTTTTAGGCTTGTGCTTTACCCCTTTATCACTTTTAACATATTTTCTCTGATTTCTTTGATCTTATTCAGGATCAGCTCTTCTACAAAGCTGTCCAAACTACAAATCTGTTGTCTATAGGGACTACCATATTTTCTCAAATATATATCAATAGTCAAAATGCAGGCCTGGGAAACACAGGGGTGATTAAATGAAACACGAAATGTTTCACAATAAAAGCCCTGTTAAGTGATGAAGGGTTTCTGCCCACTAAAACATCAAAGGGCTTTTTGATTTGAAACGCAACATGTATTGAGTTTGTTTTGAAAGTGAAATACAGTAGCTTTAAAATTTGATCCACAGATCCTGTTTTAAAACCTCAAAATGAGGCTTTGTACAAAAATATGACTAATTAAACTTATCAGACAAAGGAAATTAGAAATAAAGTCCAGGCTCCAGTACAGCCTTGCCATAAACTGTTCAGGAAAATAAAGGCTTTGGCCAATTTATTTAAATATATGTTTATATTGCATATATTTGTTATATGATACATTTATATATTGTATACCATAAATGTACTTTTATATTTACAATATTATATGCACATTACTTTTCTATCCACCAGGATTTCACCACCATGGTGTTGAACTACTGTCCCATATTCATCTCTGTCTAGATCACATAATATAGTTGATGTCAAACCAATCAGCTTTTTAGTGGAACTCCACCTGGCAGCATGTTAATCTGACCCCAGCGGAGGGCGGTGAATCCTGCCAGCTGGGTGGTTTCAGTGTGTCTGTGACCTAGTCTGACACTGAAAGATAAAAGGGGTCACATTTTAAGCATTATGACTACACGTCATCCTCACTCCACATCACAGTGATTCGACATGTTTCCCTTCAGAATAATGTTTGACATTCAGTTTTTTTTTTTCATGAACTGAATTGTTTTGATTGGCTGTGTGAGTTATCATTGTTGAGGAGGAGGTAAAAAAAAAAAAAAAAGAAAGCTCATCTACTCATGACCAGCTCTGAACTTATCTCCTCCCAACGATCCCTATCAAAATGAGCAGCTTATGTCTGTCTGAGGTTCACTCTATTAATCTTGTCAAATGGATTCAGAGAGCAAAGATACTGCAGACGGGCACAAGGCTCGGGACAGAGGACCAGATGGCCTTGCAGATTGGGGGAAGGGGGGCGGAGAAATATCGAGCACTCAATAGATATAACGAGAGGGGAGAGAAGGGCAAGTATTTATCACACTGAGGAAAGGAGGGAGAAAGGAGGAGCACAGAATAGGAAGGGAGAAGTATTTGCAGGAGTGAGATGTCATGGAGAGAGACCCACATAGGGGGAAGCAGTCTGTGAAAATGACAGGATATGGCTCCTGCTGTCACTGGCTCTCAGATGTTAAGTCGTAGTGCTTTCCTCTACTCTGCTGTCATTACATGCAGCTCCCTGTTGAATTATGCATGTGGGTGGAGGTAAGGTGGAGGGTGAGTCAGGCTTCAAGACAACAGCAGCAGCAGTACATGTATGTGATAAAACAGAGGCGACCGCAGTTACCCACAACCTCAGAGTCGACCTCAGTGCTCAACTTTTACACATACAAGAAGGAAGTTGACGTGTGGTGATGTAGAGTCCAAGCTTAAAGTTTCAAGGTAATATGTGTGACTTGTCTTGCATGACTGCGCTGCTCAGCAGTGATAAAAATAACAGGCAGAGCCGCCATATTGTGGGATTATCCATAAAAGTCGACAAGTGTGGCAGATAAGACAGAGCTTATAAATAAATTACTGGAGTGAAAAAAATGACCTTCAGACAAGAACTTCATCAAGGCCCTTGAAATTATTTCCATATAAAATCATGGTGTAAGAATACCAGTGGGCTCGTGTCATTTTCAGGACCTGGATCGCATGAAAACACTGATACACTAACTTTTGACAATATGTACATTTCTTGTAGGTTTCATTGTTGAAAATTGGCAAAGTACAGTACTGTCGCTACATAACAGGTACCTCAGATGGATATAAAACCATTTCTCAATAACATTTCTGCTCAAGTAAATGTTAAAATACACTTTTCTTTCTTCAAATATTATCTGGAATGAGATCATACATCAGACACTATAGCATCCATCTCTGTCACCTTAATTAGGTTACATCGTGTTTTACTGACCACCAGCAGCCAGCCTGTGGTGGAGAGGTTATTAAAATAGAACCCACATGATAATAATAGGCAAATTTGCCCTGATATTCATTCTGTCTTCTGAGCAACACTTTTAACCAAATGAGACATTTCTAATAAGGAGGAAGAAAGAAGAGCTGAGGAGAATTTAATTTTCTCTCTTCATTGGCTAACATACTGTAGATGAGCAGAAAATAGTCCTTTGCACGATTAAACATAATTCTTTTCTTGTTCCAATCCCGTCAGAGACAAAATAATGCTTGAATACATGTGTGTGAGATGTTGGTGCTTACTAATGGTAAACACTTACTTACAAAGACTGTTAATCATAAAAGTTTCTAATGTTTGGCTTGGAGTGTTGAGTGACAGATGAAAGTACTGGGTGCTACATTTAATTTCCAATTAATTATGTAATGGTACTTTGTGTCTGACCACAGTCCACGCAGTAAATAAGGGGGAGACAGAGGAAGGACGGCAGGTAACAATTATTTCTGGCTGGACTCCAACTCGTAAGACACTAAAATGTTTTCAATTATCAGCCCAGCTACAAATGTCAGCATAATGTTGGTAGACAAACTCAAAACACAAAGTTTCCAACTGAGGCTTTAGGCCAATGTATAAACCATAGACCAGGGGTGTCCAATCCTGGTCCTCAAGGGCCGCTATCCTGCATGTTTTAGATGTGTCCCTCTTCCAACACACCTGATTCAAATGATCAGGATCGATATCAGGCTTGATGATGAGCTGGACATCTGAATCAGGTGTGTTGGAAGAGGGACACATCTAAAACATGCAGGATAGCGGCCCTCGGGGACCAGGATTGGACACCCCTGCCATAGACTGTATATAGAAAGGAACCAGGGCTCAAAAATGAGGCTGGTGCAGAAGTACCAGACCTGAACTTGAGTCTCCTACAGACCTGGGGTTCATGGGTCAGACCTGCCTCCTCATGCCTCCCTTCATATCCAAATATGGTCACCTCTGGCTCCAAACAACCAACACAGCGACATTTAGATGCCAAACCCCTTTGCTTCAAGATGAGTCCACAAACCAACAGGTGACGTCACCTCAGCTTCACCCAGTCTGTGTTGAGTAGAAGACAGTATTGACAGGAGACTGATAAAGTGCTTTATACTGATCATATTAACTCAGAAAATTTCTTTCATAACTTATTACAGATCAAATAAAATAATCAAACAATATCAAATATACATTAATAGATTTGAAATAAAATACTCACTGTGAATAATCTCAAATTGGGATAAACCTTATGGATGGTCTGAGAGGCCTTCACATACAAAGCTGCTTCTAAACTGACATGATAACTTGACATCTCCCTACATGAAGTGAACATTAAATGGTTGAAAACCCACATTAATGCAGTCTTTGTTTCAACAGTCCGTAATAAATCTCTGATACTGTGGCAGTAAAACTCAAGTAGCCATTTAATTGGAGAAAAGAAGATAAAGCAAAGTGATGTATTGTTACTTGTTAGGTCATTTTACTTGTTTAATAGCTGCAGGAAAAATTAGGAATTAAAAAATAAAAGGTAAGGAGATGACATGTCAGACAGAAAACACATTGCAGTATTTGTGAAAATGATAGATAGCACACAAAATTCAATTATTCAAGTTATTATCATAATATTATTCAATTATTTTTCCGCATCATGGAATTGGACATCCTTTGGAGCATTTTTTTCTTGGCATAATTTGTTCCATTGATCCTAAGGTAATTCAAGTGGTGTGAAGTAATGGTGTGGTGTCTTGAAATAAGGCTCAAAATGGACAAAATGGGGAAAAACGCCATCATGGGACTGACCAACAGGTAAAATTACCCAGTAAAACAGCAGCAGATGTAGTTCACGTATAATGGTTCAGACACTGTGATGCCAAGAAGTGAATTGTAAAGTAGTACTACAGTTTCCTTTGACTGCCTGATGGACAGAGAGGTGGAAGGAGACAGAGAGAGACAGAGAGACAGAAATGAAAAGGCAAAAGCTTTAAAAGCTTTGAGAGGGATTTGTATCCAATAAGCCACGCAAAGGATTAAACCATGTTAATGCAATGCCTACACAAACTGGACACAGTACACACACACACACACACACACACACACACACACACACACACACAGAGAGAGAGAGAGAGAGAGAGAGAGAGAGGTGGTGGTATGCAGCAACATGACAGCAGTAAGCTTAGATATTGTGGTATGTTAAAAGGTAACACAACACTCTCCTTCAAAGGTGGGTCAGCTAACTGTGGTGAACTGACTGACTGTACCAAGCTAGTGCCCACTATCTATTATTCACTATTACTAGTGAAGCACTGTTTTTACACTTGAAAACCATGCCTTGCAGCAAGTGTCAGCACTTTCGAGAAACATTTTTTTATAAGAGCTCTGTGCATGAGGAGTTGCATTGCAACTTCATTAAAGCCAATCCGTTGCCTCTATGCAAATTAACAGAACAAAGTGTTCTCACGAGAGACAAAATCCCCCGCAGGACTGCAGCTTCAGCTCTGGCCTGCTGCACACAGCTGTGAGATGCACAGTTTCTTCATCATAAGCTACTGTACAGTGTCTTCAATCATTGTATAGTCATTTTAGACTGGAGTGAAAAACCGGTTTCATCTTGGACGATGCAAGCAAACCAAAAATTTTACATCAACTTCCTTAGAACAACACTCCTGGATGATCAGCAGTCCAAACAGTTAGTACACTGTGACTCTTCTCCAAGGACAAGTTATTGACTAAGGCCTGAATAAAGACAATGGGATCACAGGTCTGGACACATCATGTGGCTTTGGTCTTTAGTGGTAAATATCTTTTGAAACTATGGATAAATTATCCAAATGTGCATTAATCCCTGCATCAAAGTGAATGTTCCCAGTAGTAGTGAGTAAAGGTATTTTCTCTGAAGAAGATAATAAACAAGATAAACAGGTGCATTTTAAAGTAAACTCAGTTTAACACCACAAATATTTCATGGGCTTATGTAGAGTAGCTTCTCCTGCATAATTACAGATCCTCACTCTGCTCTGCCCTTTCTGTTTTACATACTGAAATGTTTTACATAAATGCAAATATATATATATATATATATATATTAATCTACATCA
>OOFC01018464.1:41576-69374 GCA_900323345.1 Pseudochromis fuscus
TTAATCTACATCAGACAGCAACATAATTACCATGTATGCAGTCGTTTGAATTTAAAATTAATGCTTTGAGCTACTTAACAATAAACAATGAGGTCAAATATGTAAATGAAGCTAATTATTTACTATCACCATTTAAACTCTGACGGACACATGACAAATATCCCAAAACCCAGTATGGAGCACACTGGGTTTTGATGTCTAATTAAAACTAACATGTATTTGTAGAAAAGTGACATAGTGTTAACAGCAATTAACAGAAGTGCCGGGAACATCTGGCTGATTAATTAACCGAAGGAGTGGGTAAAATCCTGGGAGGGTACTAAAGGGTGAGCAGGGACTGACTTTAAATATCCTTCTATGTAAATGAACAATGGGTGTGTCATGTAAATTACTGCGACACTATGTGTTTACTAACTGAGAGACAGCAGATGCATGTCTGTTATATTTAAATTAAATATAAAAAAACTGCTAATGCATTTTGTTTGTGTGCTTTTAACCCATTATAAGAGAAAACTGATGATGCTTTTGATTAAGTTTTAAAAGTGTAGAAACACATCAGTTAATGCAAAAATCAGTGATGGTTTTATTGGTTGGGGTTTCTGCTTATGCGATACAACACAAGGTCTCCAGTTTGCACAGGAGACAAATGGATTTCTAGGCAACAAGGCCAAAAAGTGATTTTCTATTTCATTAAAGGTTCATGTTCTCTGATGTTTTGCCACGTATGATCCCTCCCCACGGTGGAGTTTTATTTTTTCCTGATATTGATTTAATCAATATTTGCAGGGGTCAGCGTTTGTTCAAATATTTATTAGTTATTTTTTGTCTCCAAGATTGTTAAAGAGTTACGCTTTTAAACTTTTCACCTCTGATGTTTTCAGTGTGCCTGATGAATGGGCCGCTCCTTTCTATGTATTTGAGGAAGCTCAATGGAGCAAAAAGAAAAAAAAAGTCCCTAATGCAAGAGCTGCAGGGAGGATATTGATTTGTTTCTTTGAGTACAAAAACCAAGGAGGTCCCATCAATGCCACTGGAAATATAACAAGGTACTCAGTAATAGACCCTCTCACCAGTTTTGCCTCTTCTCTTTTTGCACTTTCAAAAGAAAAGAAAAAGATTGTGAGTGTTGCCTTGTACCTTTTTAACTCCTCAAAAATGCAGCAAACATCTGCAAAAAGAAAGAAGCTGATGCATTAGCCTGACATCTTTAGAGTCGACCTGAAATAATATTTAGAAAATATCTCACTTCTGTATCGTGACCACAGATTGTAGGTATATAGAACGGATGAAGCCAACATGATGTCACCCGTTGGTTTGTGGACTCACATTTTAAAGCCAGGAGTTTGGTATTGAATTGACCATATATGGATATGAAGGGAGGAGGAAGGGGGTGGGTCTGACCCTTGAACCTGCCCAATGTGTATGAGATTGGACTTCAGTACCGGTCTAAGGATTTTTTTAAATTTTTTTATTTATTTATTTTTTTCAGATGAACCACCAGTTCACTGAGAAGAAGAGTTGACTTTAGCTAATGACATCACATCAAAATTTATTAACTGAGTATTTCATGATTGAAAATGCAGATTTTTTAATTGAGGGCAATTGGAGCCAGAGTTTTTGGAGCCTCTAGTGCAGGGGTCTCCAACAGATAGTTCGCGAGCTATCAGTATAGCTCTTGAGCCCTCAATAAGTAGCTCACCAAACAAAATGTAAATAAAAATAATAAAACAAACTGCCCCTGCCCCACCCAACAAAGAATATCAACCAATCACGTTCGCTTTAATGACTGCCACCTCTCATAATGAGCAGTAGCGAGTGTGTACATTTGGTGGCTGGCGGCTATTGTTTTTGAACCGAATGTGAACAGAATTATCTTGACAAAGGTAAGCACATAATAATGTGCTAAATATGTACCTAGCAAAAAATACAAATAATTAAAGAGAGTAGAGGTAGCTCGCGACTTGGTTTATTGTTTGAAAGTAGCTCTCATCTTAAAAAAGGTTGGAGACCCCTGCTCTAGTGGCCATCAGGACTATTGCCCCTTTTTTAAAACTTTGGCATTGGCCTCATTTTTAGCCATGGATGGTCTGTCCATTTCCATATACACTCCATAATTGTGACGTACTTTTGGCAAAAACAGGATATGTAGGTGGAACAAAGTGTTTGGAGCAATTTGATTGGGCAACGTAAATACAATTAAACTCCATAGCTAGCTAGTTAATGTTACTAGACAGCGCTAATACTCTCTAACAACACCGTTTCATCAAACTATGATTACTACTACAGCTGCTACTTCTCTCTGTCATTGTTTTCTGCTGGTAATCTGAACTTAAAAAATCACTTTGTTATTATGATATCTTATATTTGTAAGTTAATGAACTTACCATATATGGTTGCTTGTCATTGTAGTGTATAAAAGAGGTTGGAAGGTGCCATTTTTGTAGTCCACTACTTATGGTAACCAACAGTAAAGTTAAGTGAACAACACAGCCAGCGACGTGATCCATTTTTCATTTCAAGTGTCTGTGTCGGCACTGTATTTACAGAAGGTCCTGCACAGTATGGAGGGCAGTTTGCTCCTATATGAATAACACTGCAGAGGAGAGTTTCAAAATGAATTTAATCCAGTGTGAAATTGTGAGTCCGGTGCCGGACCTCAGGGATGCCCTACGAGGGTGAGGGCACATGAAGCTGAGCACTGCGGCTACGTTCCATCAGCGCCTGCTGCTTACAGGCAACGCCGTGCGAGCGTCTGCATGACAAAACAAGCCCTTTCATCCATGCAACAACCCCACACTTACTGTACTGTGTTACATTCAAACTATTCAACATCAAATACACTGACATTTCTATTCTGATCAGTTTTTGGCCTCAGCAAACAAGCCCTCAGAGATTTATTAGTCTGTACAAAGGATAACAAGTTGTGCCTCCAACAGCTTCATATTTCTTTCTGTCTGACAGCCGCGTTCAGTCTAAATAGCTTCAGGTTGTATCCTAGTTCAATCTAGACAAGGTCAAGGCGTGCTGTCTTTCTGTAGCTTATGAGCTAATTCTCCTGGTGGTTCTGTTGTTTCCATACCTCTAACAACAGCATCACGCAGACCAGCATCACATTAGCACTGGATCCCAGCGGAAGATAAAGGCAGTAAATGAAGACAGAATATCAGAGCGCTGAGGGCTGGGGAACAACAGGAGGACAAATGTACTGTACCTTCCTGGAGAGGCTGATTAAATGTGGTGCCGCGGTACGAGAAGATACGACCCAGAGCCGGAGGAAATCCTGTAAAGCAAAGACGGTTTATCAGCTTCAGTAATAACAACATGAATGTATATCAAAAAGTACATCTAACACAGACAATGTGTTCGTATTAAAACGCTGTAAAGGTTAATGCATGCAAAAGCTTCGTCAGTAGATTTTTAAAGCCTGGCATAATTTTGATACGCAGAGATGGACATTGTTCTAGTCCTTTGTTAATGCGTTTCACTGTCTTCAAAACTGCTTATTGTCCTGACAACTTTTTCATTTATTTGGAGAATCAATTAGCTTTTTGAGATAGGAAAAAGCCACATCTTGAGAGATAAATTATTTCAATTAAAAGCCATAGATTAGATTAGGAAAATGCTTCCTGGAGCAGTAAAACTTCACCACATCATAGATCAGCAGAAACAGTTTTCCACTTGCATAGCATCACTTTTGGATTCTGCTGACTAACATTAGACAGCCATAGTTTTTCTATATACAGCAGCAATACTTAGATTCATACTCAGAGACTTTCACTAAGAGAACTTCAAATACTTAAACAACTTTGACGTGATGAAATGTTTTACTTTATTACTCTCAGACAACCATACAGTGACATAGGAGAGAGTTTTAGAGCCAAACATCCTGAAGAAGATGGAAAACACTCCAACTGTAGACTGCTGTTTCACTCTGTCAGTCTGTATTATAGGCTACATCCATTGCAGCCTGGTATGGTGGATACCTGAAGTCTATTTCTAGCGACAATGCAAGCAGAAATATCAAACTGGTTATTTTCTGAGGAAGACTGAAGTGTTTAAGTTGGGCCTGTCACACTCCAAAGGACATCCTCTATTATTAAAGAGCTATTACCAGTCTTTTCTGTAGTCTTTTTTTCCTTATCTGATTACACTCAGATGAATCAAGTTACCTGTCTGAACAACTGCTGCAGGATCTTTAAAAAAAAAGGTTGATGCAAACTGGCCAAACTAGAAAAACCAAGTAGGAGCAAAGCAGAAGTGATGCTCATTGAGTGAAGTGTAGTAAAGTAATTATGATGATTTTAGAGGGTTTGCCTTCAAATAGCTAAGGGTTCCTCTATTGGCTAAAAGGATGTTTCTTTTATAAATCATATAACAGCTCTAAGCTAAAAATTAATGAATAAAAAAATCAAAACTCTTGGATGCTTCACTGGATAAAATAAATATTAAAATGTTTTTTTAGCTGATCACAAAAATAAAAGTGTCTTTAAAGTACAAACACAGCTCTACTGAGTCAATTCAAAAACAAATTCACTGAAATTACCACATCAGTTACAACTGAACATGAATATGACACAGATAATGTTTTTGGGGGAAATGAAAGTAAAAATGTTTGCTTAAGTATTTTAAAAACTAAAAGGATGGAGATCAGTGCTCCTCAGCTTTAATAATTGTAACTATAACTGGGAGGTCTGACTTTGGGTGAGTCAGTATCACAGTAAAACCTTCACAATGAAGAAAATATGAAAGTGTGACAAGTGGGAATACTTTTTGTAGGCACTGGAACCAATCTTTACTCCTGTAATATGAACTACAAACCATACACTGTACATTGAAATGAATGAAATATTAGGCCTATGAGGAAGTTTAAAAAGTGCAATACTCCAGATGGCCACTAGATGCTGAATCCAAAAATGACATAAATTCATAAAATCATGATTTCCAATCATGAAACACTCAAGTCAATATGATTGACTTGATTGACAGGTCTGGTGATGAGACCATCTCTGAACGCAAGTCTCATACAAATTGGACAGTGTCCACGGGTTCAAGGGTCAGACCTGCCTCCGCACTTCTCCCTTCATATCCAAATATGGTCAAACTCAAAATTGTTTTACACTTCACTTGATGTTAAAGACTTCAGGTAAACTTTCAGACTAAAATAAATGTCCCATACTTGACTGTATTGATTTATTTGATTTAACTCTGTCATGCACCATTTTCACCTTTATTGCCATCTAAAAAAGAAAGAAATAGGAAATACGAATATCAAAGGTCGCTCGTTGTTCCTTCCCTTCTTTCACTTGATGTTAACGTGATGATAATTGGGTGGATACTGGTTGTGTGCAGGAGTGGCAGGACGGATCAGTCACCTACACCTTACCTCTGCTTTATTAAAGAAGCTGCAGCTACAGAGGTTTTCAGTGTCTGACCTCATATGCCCCTAACATAATTTGGGTTTTCCCACTGAGTTCATCTTTCATTAGCTGCAGGTCAGCTGTGTGAGCCATGTGTGTGAGTATACACTGCGGTAAGTTCCCTGAGACAGTATTTGCGTACGAGTGAATGAGTTTATGTACCCTCATTAGAACTGTGAATATTACTTATCTGGTATGTGCGTTCATGTGTGTGTGTGTGTTTGTGTTTTAGATCTCCTCAATCAATAACACTACTAATTAAAACTCCCTCTTTTTTAATGAGTAGGCTTCTGGAAATCAAACGCAACAACCAATCCACTGGGACACAAAGTCATGCCTGAAGCGTAATTGACAGCCTGCAGCCATAATCCAATATGTCTGCAGCCTTCATGGGACTGTAGCAGTGAGGGGGGGTATTCTCCCAGAGTAACAATAAAACAGCATCAACAAGAAGAACCAGAATTTCTCAGCATTAAATAGACAAAGGAACCAGGTCTCAAAAGTCAAACCAATGTACAAGTGCAAACAAGTGCAATACTCCTGGTGGCCACTAGATGCTGGCTCCAAAAAACTCCAATTGACTTCAATTCAGAAATGGTCATTTTCAGTCTTGAAATACTCAGTCAACACCAATGCCAGCTGTCAGTGATCAGGTGGTGCATCTGAAAAAAATATAAAGAAGTCAACATTACGCTTCAAAAAAATGAATATTTAAAGATTTGGTCAGTTTGATTGACAGATCTGGTCTCCAGTGATTTACAAACTGGGCAGTGTCCTCAGATTCAAAGACCTTCTCACTCCTCCCTTCATATCCAAACATGGTCACTTCTGGCTCCAAACAACCAACATGGCGACGTTCAAATGCCAAACTCCTGGCTTCAAAATCAAACCAACAAACCAATAAGTGACGTCAAGATTGCTTTGTCCATTTCATATACAATCAGTGGTTCTAACATAGACTGTAACATCTCTGCAGTCTTGCTTTAGAGGATGATTTTTGACCACTAGTGGTGTTGTGGAGCAGCATGTTTGACGAGCAGATCACCTTACCTCACCTACAGGATCACAAAGAGGAGCTTTTGTGTAAACCCCTTTCTATAGTTTTTCACGTTAACTACCGTATTTTCTGGACTATTGAGCGCACCGCTCTATAAGCCGCACTAGTCTATAAGCTATTAAATTTATAATTTGGGCCTCAGTGGTTGTTTTTAAGTGCTTTATAAATAAAGCTATTATTATTATTATTATTATTTGAACAGTTTCATGTGGTCCACTCTGACCGGGTCTGATGTGACGAGGTTAAATGTATCGGCGGCACGGAGCTTGCTAGCTTGTAAAAAGCCATGGAGCTTTGTGCTGCTGATACATGAGCCACACCAGTGTTTAAGCTGCAGGGTTCAAAGCGTTGGAAAAAGTAGCAGATTATAGTCCAGAAAATACGGTACATAGTAACAAAACAAGTGATTTAAACACATTTGGGTTGCACCATATCTCGCCTCATCTTGTAAAGACTCTTGTATTGTGTACACTGGTAAAAATCTATTGGCTATGTAAACAGAGAGTCACTAAAAAAATCTCAAGATGAAGCATCACTGTTGATAATGGCAATTTTTGAAAGCCCAACGTGGAATCACTAATCAAATATACCTGCTAAACTGTTTCATAAATTTAGGCATAGCTTTATCTTTTTTTGTATGTAAATATCAGGAGAAATATGTGTCTCATTATGCCCCATCTAGGTTGATCATAAAAACATCATCTTACAGAATTTCACATCCAAAAGTCAATTTAAATCATCGTGTAACATCGTGCCAGATATCCTGGTCGGCCTCTGATGCTTTTAGGGGTAATCTGAGGAGAAAAAAACTTTTCGACCAGCTGAGTAGCGATTAGTGATGAGCGCAGACCCTCACAGCAGTGTCACCGCAGGCCTGGTCAGCCCAGCTAAACTCTTTATTGTGGCTCACACTGTTCTGGTTTCTCAGGGCAAAACTTGCGCCAACAGTAACAGTAAAGAGCTAAACGAGAGGCCCTGAATGCAGCGGGGACTCACTGAAGCAACACGAGCTGGGTGCATTAGCCTAGCTTTCCTGTGACACACTTTCAGCTGTCTGAGGCAGCCAGTCTGAGCCAGATCCAAGCATTTCACCACAGGCCACACAAACCTCTCAGCCCCTGGTCTCTGTCATCTCCCATTCATCTCTTCTTTCT
The DNA here is from genome assembly GCA_900323345.1 of Pseudochromis fuscus. Taxonomy (NCBI): domain Eukaryota; kingdom Metazoa; phylum Chordata; class Actinopteri; family Pseudochromidae; genus Pseudochromis; species Pseudochromis fuscus. The sequence goes on from OOFC01018464.1 coordinate 49,205, forward strand.
TTTTCTGTTAACCCGCCGACGTTTTATTTTGCCACTCTGTCTAATTTCTCTCTCTTGAACCCTGCGCACCCATCTTAATTTATCCATCTGATTTTCTTTCTCCTTCTTTTCACCAACACTCACAGTTGTTCACTCACAATCCAGCTTTGATCTGACTGCAGAAACTGCTTTGTAAATCAACAGTCGACACCTTCACCTCCTTAATCCTGCTCTTGTCTTTTTACGCTCATATTACGAAAGGCATGAAGCCAACAGAGACCGCTCCACGAGAGATCGATCCAAGGAGTCTATTTACTGAAAGACACAACTATAATCCTGTCTTTCCTTTTTTCCACTGCTTTTCAATCATATATCTGCACATGGTCACATTTTCCATTTCCCAGCTGGGGTCTTCATAAACACTGTGATTCAAAGAGGGCAGCAAGGGAGTGGTGCTGTGACCTGAGTCCACTTTGGATGTGGAGGATTTACCCACTGTCCTCTCTGTCAGTGACAGGAGTGCAACCTCTGAATGGTGGGTCAATGCTCGGTGAAGCCTCTGATGAAACCATGCAGACACCAGAGTGACATACCTCTGAAAGGAGGGTATTTTATCAGCGGCTATGTCTACAGAAGTGCTGACAGCTACAGAGCAACCTCATATTCATGCATGCACAGGATTCATTAAGATGATTGGGGTGCAGTAATATGATTTATTTTACCACTAGGCGATTTTGAGGTCATTACACATCATGTCAGCATGTAATTCATAAAAACAGCTGCACTTTACTGCATGGTAACATAAGCTACAGGTCAGAGGTCACTCAGTACTCACTGTCTCTTCCTTTGTTCAAAGGACCAATAAAGAGCCACCTCCATTGTGGTCATTGTCATAGTGGAAGTGAAGCTCACTCCTGTGGGAATACTGTAAAAGACTTGCTTTAGTTTAGCTTTGCTCTGCGAGTGCTACTTTCTTGCTCTACTTACTGCTCTACTTCTTGTCCCTCATAAGTTATTCTGTGCTGGCATACTTTACTTCTTTAACTAGTCCATCATTGCTGACAAATATTCATGCTGTAAAGACATGCAAAATACATCTTGGTTATGAAAATGGTCTTAAACCAGATTTTATACGCTAAACAAAAATGGATTAGTTATAAAATTATTTGCAGATGTATACTATGGACTGTATTTAGAAATAAATGAAGCAAGCATTGGTTTCTGGACTTGCATTTTGAAGGCAGCAGATTGACATTTGATTGTTGCCATGTTGGTTGTTTGGAGCCAGAAGTGACCATATTTGGATATGACTGCAGGAGCGAGGAGGTGGGTCTAAAACCCTTGAACCTGAGGTCACTGTCAAGTGCGTATGAGACTCAACTTCAGCGCTGGTCTCACTGAGACCTGACCAGTCGACCTGCCCCTAAATCTTTGTCTTTTTAAACTTAATATCTACTTAATTACGATTTTTTTTTCTGATGGACCACCAGATCACTGAAAAGAAAAGGTGACTCCAGCTAGAGTATTTCATGATGGAAAATGATAAATTTTAGAATTGAAGTCAATTGGAGCCAGAGTTTTTTTAAGCCAGCCTCCAGTGCCCGTCTGGACTGGTGCACTTTTTTTGCATTTTTACATTGGCCTCATTTTTGGGCCTCTCTTGCTTCCTCCATTTCTATATACAATCTATGATCTATACAGTATATACAGGATCCAAACTAAATACTCATCTTGGATATTTGATGCACACCTGCATGGTTACCAAAGTGCGAGTCCTAGCAATCCTTGTGCTTTCTTCTCCTTCATTATCATGATAGTTTCAATCTTGATTTAAGTATCTAATCAACGATAAATTACTAGAAATGTGTGCACCCTTTCATGCCTCCCTAAGGGTAAATAGCAATAATTAATTTGTACTGTTCATGATGAATAAAGTAGCTATAATTACCAGTAATCCCATCATCCTCAGCTCTACTGACTTGTGTTTACTGATGATTAGTACATGCCAGATTGATAACTCAGACTAAACCAAAATGACGAACATACAGTAAACATTATAGCTGTTAAACATTAGCATATTAGCCTGCTCACATAAACACTTATGTTAAAGTCCTGTTGTGGCCTTGCACAGCTCTGTCTGTACTCAAGTCCTGTTTAAGGATACACACAGCATCATGTACTGTATTTTCACCCACACTACTGGACCCAATGGACACATTAAATCTATAATGTAATTTGAGCAGTGTACACTCTAAATTTACAGCCCATGCTGTATATATTAATTCCACTCACAAGTCACTAAAAGATCAAAGTTAATTTATGATCGATGTAAACATCTTATTGGCCTGTTACCTCTAACGCACTATGATGATTGCTTTGACATTACACCAATAAACAACTTCAGCACATATCGACCATCACTGTGGGTCCAGCATCTCTCCTCTGATTGCCCCCGGGACCCTCCCTGCTATGGTAACAACCCCTAATGACTACCATTGTGGCAACAGCTGTAGTCGTAGCAACAGTTGGCTTGCGCTGCTTTCACACTGAAACAAAAGGACGAGAGGGTGAGGAGGCCGAGAGGGCGAGGAGGAAGAGAGGGCGAGGAGGCGCTCTGTCATCAGCAGTCAGACAGGGTATGCATCTGCGTCTGGTGAACCTGCTCTCCCTTCATCTATCCATCCCAGTTTTACATCCACTCGTAGGATCATCTGTTTCTTTGCTCACGTTCCCCTTTGTGTTTTCATCTGTCCCTGTATGTTACTGCCTCGTTTTCAATAGATAATTAACTGCTTAATGTTCTCCTCAAACAAATGGATTTTCAGAGTCATAAATACACAGATCGTTACCATCATCACAATTATTCCCCCCTTTTCTCTCGCTCTGTCTTTTCCAAGATTTAGTTCATCGTGCAACACTGAAATGGCCGCATTTACAATCCTGACAAATCCCGCAGCCATCCATCCAAACATAAAGCAGCTCCTCTCATCTATAAACCCATCTTCACTCACCCAAACTGGTGATTCCTCCATTCTCTCTTTCCCCCTCTTATTCATCAGTTTTAAATGCACACGATCGTTTTGGCATCACATCCATTCACCCCCTCTCACGGCTTCTACCTCCTCATCCCTAACACCGTAATCCACTGTCCCTTATCACTCTCCAGCTCAAAACCCTCTTCCAGCTTTTCTGTCTGTCCATCAGCACCTCCCCCTGGGCTCCCAGTGGCCCATGTACCCCCACGAGCGAGAGTGCAGAGAGAGCTTGAAATATTGATGTCCCCAGGCGAAGGCCACCTCCAGCAGACTCTGCAGGGGGTACAGGCAGTCAGGTAGAGTCAGAGTGGGTGAACTTTAGCAAGGGGAATGCCATGGCAGATGGAGGCGAGGTAGAGTGAAGCAAATGAAGAGAAATGATGTGTGTTAAGTCTCTGTGTAAAAACCACGTTATCCCAACTGCCAGCTGGCTTCATGTGCATCTGCTGATTTGCTTCCATGTGATCTGGAGCTTCATCCAAGGAAGTGCGTGTATAGGATGAGTGGACTTTTTTCCCCATGCATCGTTCACTGAAACCAGATTACAACACAAGTCTGAGGTTCCTCCATGGAGCTGTTTGTTTCTGCACCCCTCCCCCGTCACGCTCTTCTTATCTGTTGTTTTCTGCCATCTCCCTTGACCATCTCCAAACCCTGTATTTTCCTCCCCTTATCTTTTTCAGCCTGTTGTCACAGTCATTCTCTTTGTCTTAAGAAGTTCAGCATTTTTTCAGTGTTTGCCAAATATGCCTCCCTTCTCTGGGTGACTTTCTCTCGCTAGTGAAGGTGACCTTGCCAAAGAGACCCTGAAGAATTGCCATGGAGACAGCATCCAGCTAGGTGACACTTATGGAGAGAGAGTAAGGGAGTGGGGGGAAGGGGGCTAACAGAAAAACAGACGATGAGAAAGCAATGGTGTGAAGGCAGCTTCACCACAGAGCTTATTTTCTCTGGCTCCTGATTCATGGTCCCATCACTCTGGTTTAGATTACTATAATATTGCCGCCCTCTATATTTCTCTCTCTTTTTCTCTGTCTTTCCTGAATCTGGGGCAAACACAAAAACTTTGATTAAATTAAATTAGATCTGATGCAATATATTGCTTTATTTTTCTAAAGCATTTATTTTTTTTATTTCAGAGGACATGTAAGCGTAATCTGCCCAATGAAATACTGCTCTGTTAATATAAGGAAAGTGGTGTCAAGGCAGAGAGGTACCCTCCGTATGTAAATCAACCTAGACATATAGACTGTACACAGAAAAGGACAACAGGACCGGGGCTAAATAAATAAGGCCTATGCAGAGTAAAGTTTATTCTGTCTTCTTTTTCTGAATGATCTCCATGGGCTGTAACGATCTCCTATCTCCTATGTGTCTGAAAATAAGAAACTTGAAAAAGTATAGGCCAATGCAGAGATGGACAAAAAGTGCAATACTCCTGATTGCCACTAGATGCTGGCTAAAAAAAAAATCCAACCTCCAACTGACTTCAATTCAAAAAATGGTCATTTTCAATCATGAAATACTCCACAAGTTGTTCTGATGTCATTAGCTGAAGTCAACTCTTCTTATCTGTGATCTTGTAGTTCATCTGGGAAAAAAAGTAGATATCAGGCTTCAAAAAGAAGAAGTTAGTTTGATTGACATGTCTGGTCTCCAATAAAACCAGCTCTGAACTCGAGTCTCATACACACTGGGTAGCATCTTTAATTTCAAGACTCAGACCCGCCTCCTCACTCCTCCCGTCATATCCAAATATGGTCACTTCTGGCTCCAAACAACCAACATCAAATGCCAAACTCCTGACTTCAAAATGTATGTCCACTGTAAACATCCACTTGTGCTGTAAGTCTCTGATTTACAACAACTTAACAGAGTCTCTTTCATCTGCATGTGGTTAACCCGCTCAGATTTCTTGTCCTTTTAAACCTTGTTTGAAGTGGTGGCAAGGTGGATTTCAGCTTTCTTCAGCACATGCAGATGCTGTTGCAGATGTGATCAAAAATTTATGACGTGAGAAACACTTGAAAAAGAGAAAATGCTGCTACAGCTTCGATGCATGCTATATATATTTTAAACCTTCACCAGAACCCTTAGTTACACTGAGGAACAGAGATTCATTATCGTTAAAGTTTTTAAAAGTGGCACTGCTAACCACTGATGACGATATAGGGTTCACAAGCGGGCCTCTCACTTAATGCAATGCACATCTCTATCTATGTAAATATCACTGTATTCCTGGATGAACACTGAAAGTTGACACTGGATATAAATTACAGTCTTAACAATCATCATGCTACTAATATTTCAGGACAATGGGATGATGAGTCACTGCCTTCTTCTAGTTATCTGCACAGATTCATATTATGATTTTATAATTAAGCTCTGACATGTACAAGAAACTCATTCATTAACAAAGTGAGAAAGCAAGTATCTATAGCTGTCTCGTTGCATTAACTCTGTGACAGCAGTTTCCTGTATGTAACGCTAACAACCAGGAGAAGTGGCTGAAACATCCAGGAGCAGAAAGTCATTTGAATTAGCAGAAAAACACGGTTTCTTCATTTTCTGTCCGTCAGTTGTTGTGTATGTGCGATTCAATCAGGCCTGCAATGCGTCACTCACAGCCGTAGGCAGAGAGATTCACAGCCGTCTGTCAAAATTAGGGCCATCCTACTTTTTCTGGGTCCTAAATGTAAATGTAGATGTGTAACACTTCAACATAAATACTTCATTTTATATCCAAGAGAGAGTTTTATGTGCTTCAGAGCTCTGAGATGCAGCTCTGAGCTCTGAGCCTTTAGTGAGTGAAGATCATACATCTGGAGGGTGTGTGACCCACTGCAGTGTGTAGTTTACAGTGACAGCTATTCGACTATTCAACACCAACCACAGGAAAAAAAAAACCAGAACTGTAAATAAAGGCCATTGGTCAAATTCATTTTTAATAAACTATTTGAGTAAGAAGCAGCGCTCCCTGCCTCTCCCACTGACTCCCTCAGGCGCAGAGTATCTTGTAAGCAAGCTGCTGGGTTTCAGTTCAGACTGCAGTACAGATCCCAGTGTTTACTTCACAATCAGATTGGATCAGTTTAAAAGACTTTTAAACAAGCTAGAAAACACAGAGTTTCCCTCTGCTACCAGCTTTGTCATAGAGGTAGAAATGAGTTTAATGTTGTATTTAATAAACAGCATGTACCGTAGTATTGCCATTTTTCTATGTACACAACTTAATTATTTCAGGAGTAGAACAAGTCATAACACAACATTGACAAACATTGAGTGTGTGTCCTCAGCTCACTGATTACAGCAGTGGAAAGTAAAATTATCTATAGAGTTGATAACCAATTTTTTTGTTTATTAATATGAATTTGCAGGACAAAAAAGGTGTAAAGGACAGAGACTGGGTATCGAATGGACAACGCTAATGTGAAGGCACATTCCTGGAGTTTGGTATTTGAATGTGGCCATGATGGTTCTTTGGAGTCAGAAGTGACCATATTTGGATATGAAGGGAGGAGTGAGGAGGCGGGTCTGACCCTTCAACTGGAGGACACTGCCAAAAAAAGCATGAGACTCCAAATCACCTGTAAATCACCGGAGACCAGATCTGTCAATCAAACCAACCAAAGCCCCAAATATTCATCTCTTTGAAGCCTAATATTGACTTAATTATATTTTTTCAGACGGACCAAAAAATCAGGGAAGAGAAGAGATGACTTTAGCTGATGACATCAGAACGACTCGTGGAGTAAAAAATTTGGATTTTTGAATTGAAGTCAGTTGGAGCTTGGAGTTTTTTTGGAGCCAGCATCTAGTGGCCATTGGGATTATTGCACTTTTCATTTACCAGATTTTTAAAATTGCTTCATCCCTTTTTATATACAGTCTATGAAGACAGCTTCACAGCAAAAGGAGGGCTTACTTATATGTGTGTGAGTGCATGTAATGGTTGACCTGTGTGAAGGCTCTAACAGTGTTTTCAGACTGTATTGTTGTATCACCGAGCTTACCAGAACTTTATGAGACGACAGTGACACTTTACCGTGATAAAAACACGAAGGAGAGACACTCCTCTCCATTTCTGGGACTGTCGCAACAAGTGAAAGCAGCAATATTTGATCTTATTCATTGTCGACAGCGGAAGTGGTACTCTTATTGGCTGATACTTGTGTATGGTTAAATCACCAGTACACGTCCATGAGCAGTGAAAATTCACACTGTAGCAGCAGAGGACTAGATGCACATGAGGAACTCTGTATCTCTGCCCCATCACTGATAAAGCAGATTAAAGGGCAGTCAACAGGGAGGGTGTGAGGACTGGGAGCAGAAACAGCAGGAATGAAGAGGTCAGGTCTGCTGCTTTTTGGCCTTTATTCAAAGTCATCTTGACAAAAATTGCAACATACCAGCAGGCTGAGCTTTGCATGCCAACAGGGGAACATAGATAATCAATACATACAGCTGCACTCAGACATTTTTCGATGACATGTCATTGACAAATTATTTCTAAGCCCTTCAGAGGCAGCTAGAAATGAAGTGTTTTCAATCTTGTTACTGGAGTAACGGCTTTACAATTAATTGTTCTCATCAAAATTCAGAACAGCAAAGTGTGCTGAACATTACTCGAACATTATGTGTGCTGTGAGGATTTGTGTGTTGAATAGCATGAAAAACAGTGAAACACAGACCAGAAAATATCACTTACTTACAGAGGTAAGCATGATTGTAATAAACATGTTAATTACAGGCATAACAAAGCCAGGAACCATGTGTATGAGTTGAATAAATATCCTGTTGTCATTCGAATTTGGTAAATTCATCTTGTTCGACTCACCCGTGCTGGTCATACAGAATATACAGACTATTCATATTAAAATGAGAGAGATAAAAATGAAAACTAACAAAAACACACATAAAGATGCCAAACCTTGTTTTGAGATGTTTTGACTTGAGGCACATGAATATTTTGCCAGGTTTGCTGTGGAGGTGTAAACTATGCAAACACAGAGCAAACTAAATTAGCGTGAAAAGCACAAAAACTGGGCCCGGGGTGCACCAAATTATAATTACATGGAATTAGCTCTGCAGACTCCTATTGTTTGAAAAAGTGAGATGATAACCCTCTAGGGTCGAAACACTCTTTTGATCCTGGATTCATGAGGAGACTTGCTGTATACCTGTAAACACTTCAGCATGTACAGTCTCAGAAATCCACCTCGGCCTCTTGTTGCTTTCTGATTCGTAAAGAGGACGTATTATGCTTTTCTATGATTTCTGCTCTAAGTGCAGCTTTACAGTGATGGGTGATCATACTAAAGATTGAAATCATGATGTTGCAGTAATCTCTGTGAGAAAAGAGCTCAGACTGCAGCTTGATGAAAACTCTCTGTTTCACACTGGCAATGTGATGTATGAATGTTTTGGCTTTTGCTGTAGCTGCTCAGAAACTAGACTCACTGTGTTCTCCTGAATATTATCAGATTTATTTCACATACTGCAGCATATAAATCACTTGTAAATAGAGTTCCTATACAGTCATTGACATTTTACCAGCTATGCTACCTTCAGTATTTCCTGATAGCAACATTTTCCATTTCAGTCATTTCCCACATGTCACAGATAAATATGGACAAATGTACTGAATCCACCATTATGTCCCCCAATCAGCTGCTAATGGGTGTAATACTTCCCAAACACAGACGTCACGCTGTGAGGTTTCTTGTGCTGAATGTTGGTGTCACCTTCAGTTGTGGTTAGGTCTGGTTCTCCTTTCAGTTTCTTGGTTTTCCCTCTGGTATTTATTGTCTGTGTTCCTGGTTTTCTTCTTGTTTTATTTTGTAAGCCTGTCTCCTAGTGTGTCTTGTTGTCTTTACTTCTGCTCTTTGTTCCCATCCCTCCTTTGGGATTGTCTGCTCATCTCTTTATAAGTCTTGCTGGCATGGTCCCAATTAGTTCTTTGTCCTTCCCCTTTACATCGTGTTGTCTCTCCCTCTTTAGGTTGCCAGTTTGTAGTTGTATGTCATCCTGTCTCTGTCTCCTATGCTCACAGAGATTTTTGTCTCCATGAAGTTTAACCTGTTTATGACTTTAATTTTTCTCTGGATTTTGAGCTCTGGTTTTTGTCGCCGTCTTGTTTTTTTTAAATCAGCTTTAAATAATTAAAGCTTGCTTTTTGTTACGGACTGGTTTGAAAAGTTTGTATTTCCAGTCAACAAAGTTACGTTACTTTGTGTTTACAGTCACATGTTGGAGAGTCGCCTCCTGTCAGTCTCTGTGACGTTAGCCAATCAGAAGAAAGAAAGCTCTTGAGAGAGGAGGGTCAAAACAGCTTGTTTCAGACAGAGGATGACATGATGGACGGCATAAATGACCAATATATTTTACTATGAACTTTTTCAGGACTATGAATATAAAGTTGGAAAATGAGCACAATAGGTCCTCTTTATATCACACAGTGTAATTACAGTTGAAAAGAGAATAATTATTTTGTGCCATAAAGTTGCTGCAAAATGGTAAAAACATTAAAACTAATTTAATTCCGACTGTACAATAGCTTAAATGTTTAAATACTACAAGGGGTAATTGACTGTAGGCAATTAAAACCACAGGTAGACAACCTCTTTATTGAAACCAGGAGGATTATTCAGATTTCAAATCCATGAATGTCACCGCCTAAATAACTTTGCATCAACACAACCACATCATACATCATCAGATGAGGTCAGTAGCTAATGAAGAGACTGAGGGGGATTCACAGCTGCAGTAGTAGCAGCAGCACAGTTTCCTAACGAGCTGAATGAGTTTCTGTGTGACCTCTCAGTGACCTCTGTGCTCATGAAAGACTCTGGTTAGCCTCAATAAGGTTTTAGCTAGCAAGGGTTACAGCTGGGCAAAGCTGCATTAGCACACTTATGAGTAGACAAAGGAGGGTGGATGAGGTCAGGCATATCAGACACAGGGTTTTTGTAATTGGTAGAGCTCACTAAAAGCCTCCGACTAAAACTGTCTTTGCTATTTTTAGCAACTTTTAGCAACGATTTCATACGCTTGACATTTCAAGCATTTCGGGGCAAAAGATCATAGAAATAGCTACAAATTAGACTGATACTCATCCAGTGGATAACCAAGCCCCACAAAATATCACAATTGCACCTTTCAATCTGCCAAATTCAGACATTCATCGAAACACATTCATGGTGTCTAGACTTTAGAGATTTCTGTCAAGTCTACTTCCTGTTAGATTTACAGATTAGAAATTGTACTTGAACTGGATTAAACCTTAAAATATTTTATCATGTGATGAAAACTGAATAAAACATCTAAAATTATATTCTTTAAACTTAACTTGTATGTGCACCAATTCAAATTAACCCTCATTAAACATCACTATGATTTGTGTAGTTTCTGCTACACATCAGTGACCAGTGACCAGAGCAGACTTCTTGTCTGTACTGTCAGTGCTGCAAATGAAGTGAGCTATTATCTCCCAGCATGGGCATCCCTTGAAGGATTAACCACCAATCCTCCTTAAATCTGCCCTCGTCATAAAAACCATGACACAAGCTCTTGCAGGGATTCTGTTGGTGCACTACAAACATTTATAATAATACCAACAGGCACTGTCAGAGCCCAGTCACTATCAGCTATCAGCGGCCTAACTTCACCAGCTAGCTCTACCCCAGGGTTCAAATGTCAGACTGTCACAGCGATTTACTAATCTTGTTGCAGATGTCACGCTGAGAAGTTGAGAGCTTCCTCTGCTGCTGTTGTGTGGAGTTTGCTTTTAGTGTGTTACTTTCCTCCTCCAGAGATTATTCTTCCTTTAATCATTTTAAAATAGGAACAAACCGATCTGCTGCAACAGATCAAATACGCACGACCAAAAAAAGAAAATATAAAGTAGGTGAGCTCAGTCAAGAATCTCAGTGTGCTTTTCTTTCCTTACATATTTAACAAATGTCCCCAGGTATGGCAGCGCATGCCAGTTGAGATTGTTCTGCAGTGTTCATGCAAACTAGTGCATGAAATCCTGCAGAAGAAAAACTGATTTTGGTAGCATGAGTCACATCAGCGTTAACAGTTTATATACTCTCTTAAGCAACAGTCACTGCCACGGTAATCCTCCTGTTGCCATTTCAAAGGCTGGAGCAATAAGCTGAAATAACTCAGGTCAATCACTGCCAAACTTTCATTTTGAGAACATTTTGTTGGAAGGAGTATTGACACTAATTAACTCGATGTAAGAAGCGGCAGTTTGTCCATAAAACACATCAATGTTTTGGTCTTGCTATGAGTCAACAATGACGAAATCCAGTCTTATTAAACCATACAACTCCCACATGTTCATTTGCCAGTGGCTGAGTGGAGCTAAGAGCCAGCACAGGGACAAAATCTGATGGTTCCTTGTGTTGTCAGGACATGTCCAGGTCATTATATAGGTCAAAAACAAGGACAGTGGCGGTTTCAGGAGGGGAGGGAGCAGGAGGAACGAGGGGGAGGGACAGAAGAAAAAGGGAAAGGAGCAGAAAGAGTACAGAGAACAAAGGAGGAAAAATGCAACAGCATTAAAAGAGACAGAAGCTGACCTAGAGCACGCTGGCATTAGCTTGCTCAGAAGAAAGCATAGATTTGAACAAATACGGGCTTTCCACTTCAAAATAATCCACGTCTGATAGCTTCCTATCAGCAAGATTGGTACAGACCAGCCAACAGTCTGACTCAGCAGTCAGATACATAGACTCACTGCAGGCACATACATTTCTCTGTCATCTCACACACTCATCTCAAGCTATTTATTACCAGAATTGAACCAGTTCACGTTCACTCTTCTTCCTATTTTCTCTGTCTGTCTCACAGGTTTCTTTTCATATCAGTTTTACCAAGGTTTATCAGAATAGCCTGGTTATTTTTGGCCTCTAAATATGTGTGTGCTCATCTGAACCACGTGTGGCCATTTCTAGACTCAGAGCCTCGATCATCAGCTGCGTGCCTCCATCTCTGCATCACACGGAGAGAACTTCATTAGCTGTTTTCATGTATTTGCTTGTATTCATTATTTTAAGCATTATTTATATGTCCTCTCCTCTCCTCTTCCTCATTGGAGTACCAGTCCCATTTCTACTGACAGCAGGGCTGGCAATCAGGTCAGCAGCTGGCCTATTTACAGCAGGAGGATCTCAGGGCCTCCTCCTTTTGCTCAGTCACTTCAGAACAAGCAACATGTTCAAAAAGATTCAGACACAAAAGCATCAAAGCGTGCCCGTTTGAGGAGGTGTGTCACACGGCACGCTTTCTGTTGTACTTTTGAAGAGGTCAAGTGAGCTTCTTCATCAAATATGCATGGACTCCTGTGGCCGTCTAACAGCCCCGGACAAGAGCAGAGAGTACTGCCTTTGTGAAGGTCAACCTTCTCTTACAGCGTCTTGGACACACATAGCAGAAGTCCAGATGGCTCAGCATGCTAAGTCGCATGTATTTACTCGCAGTGTCACACAGAGTGGATTCTGCTGCTGACCTGTGCGATGTAAAATACGTCAGTGGGTCGACTGAAGCAGTAAGCAGAGCAGTCTCAAAGAGCTGATTATCGTTTGGGTCACTGACCTATAAACAATGGAGTGACCTTATGTTTTCACGCTGTCCCAAGCATTATCACTTCAAGCCCAACACAACCTGAATGTCCACAAACAGCTGCTGTTTGCTGATAATGCAGAGGCCACTAAGGCAGTGTGTCCTTCTACATCAACTCTAAGGATCTTTACAGACTTCCAAGTATGCTTTGTTATACTTCAGGATTATTATTCTTTATAGCCGGGGTGGGCAATCCTGGTCCTAGAGGGCTGCTATCCTGCAAGTTTTAGATGTTTCCCTCTTCCAACACACCTGACTCAAATGACCAGCTCATCATCAAGCTCTGCAGAAGCCTGATAACAATCCTGATCAGGATAGAGGCCCTCGAGGACCAGGATTGCCCACCCCTGCTTTATAGTGACAATAAAACTCTACTGCACATTGTGGCTTCATGGCTCATTTACTGATCCACTCATTTTAGACTCACAATGTGATGGACTTATTTATCAGCGCTGTTACAGTCATTTTACATTGATCAAGTAATTTCTTTACAATTTCACATCCTCATATATTCCACATAATAACCTGAGTCAGTGCAGCTTCTGTAGACTTGAGGTCAAGACATGACATGAAAATCCCTGCAGGAGAAATCCACTTCAGTATAAGCACTCGTCACCACAAGAAGACATATACACATGTCTTTCAGTATAAAACAGCCTCAAGGCAACAATGGCCAGTCAGTGTTCTCCTGTAGCAGTGCTCCACTGAACAAGAACAGGCACTTTGAAGTCCTTTGTGGAGACTATTTTTTCCTCTTTGATACTTTTTCCTCCAACAAACTATTCAACACTTCTGTTTCCTTTTATTTTACTCCGTTCTCATTGGTCCATGTCAGATTTCACTGTTTACCCTCCAGAGAAGCTCTTGATCTCGACAAAAGCAGAGAGTGTGACCTCTGTCTTTCTGTGTTGCTCTCATGGGGCCCTACAGACCAACATAGCACAAGTGTCCTCTCACGGCTCTGTAACTGCAGGTTACTGACACTCAGACACACACACAGGTTGACTTCATTACAACACCAACCAAACCTCTCTCTTGCTCCCTGATGGTTTTCAGCTGGTCAGGTGTTTGGCTCCTTGTTGTAGGTCATGAAACGGAAATAACGCTATGACTCTTGGATGGATTGCCATGAAATTTGGTTTGTGATTCCCAGAAGAAGAAAGCTAATGACTTTGACTTTTCATCTATGATGTTTGTGGATTTGGACAAAATGTCTCAATAACTGTCAAATGAAAGGTCAAATGTGGACTACACATCCTCATCTAAAGAGAACATATAATAACTTGTGCCAACGTCAAGTAAAAATATTCATCCTTATTTGTGACCAGATAAATGGACGGTAGTTCAATTATATTCCTATCATCCCAGCCTTGGACTTTGTGTTTGGTGCTAATTATCCATAAACTGTATGTAGACTGTACGAAGCTAACGTGACTTGACCTGTTGGTTTGTGGACTCCTGTTTTGATGCAGGGAGTCTGGCGTTTTAATGTGGTTGTTTGGACCATATTTGGATATAAAGGGAGGAGTGAGGAGGCGGGTCTGACACTTGAACCCAAGGACACCACCTAATGTGTTTGAGACTCAGGTTCTCCTCTCATTGGAAACTAACCTAGCCCCTAAATCTTCCTCTTCTTGAAGCCTAAAATCTATTTAATGATGAAACGGTTTTGAGATGGACCACCAGCTCACTGATGAGAAGAATTAACTTTAACTACTGACATCAGAATGACTTGTGGAAGAAATGCATTGACGATGCAGCAGATTTGTTGGTGGGATAGAGACTCAAAAATCACACAAAAACTACACTAATCATTGTATATACATCCCAAACACATCATGACCCCCGCAAGGCAGGAAGCTTAGTCAATTCAAACTGTTAATCACACTAAGTGCTGTAGTGCATTTAATGTTGCTCTTCTTCTGAAATCAGCTGATTCGCTACGCTTGTGGTTTAGCATCAATTCACCGAGCAGCCTCTCTCTCTCTTTCTTTGTGAGCCTGTCACAGTGAAATACCAGCGTGAGGTGCCTTTGATAATATACAGGGCATAACTGCAGGCTCGACAGACAGAGGCCACCAGTCATGCAGCAATCACATGCTGTACAGTGCATCTTTCCATCGTATTATTCCCCATCCATTTTGAACATGACGTGCATTCGGTGAAGTGGCGGCGACGAGCGTAATGCAGAATGATTCAGTGTAATCACACATGCATTTATGAAGATTGCAGCCCTTTCTTTCTAAATCCATTTGTCTTTTTCATTTTATTGTATAAACAAATGCTCATGTTCAAATATGATTTCATTATAATCTGCTCAGTAATGGCATTAACTTATATGGGCCAGATGCGCGCCGGCTGTATGCAGCAGATACAATGAGCACAGAAGAAAAATCAGGTCATGGGCATTTAATATGGAGGTTACATGATTCATATGATAGCGGGGATGAATACACTGACATGACATTAATAATACTGGAAATGTCTTGCAGTCACATGTAGAAAGAATGAGTATCTTTTCATCGGGGTGATTCATTCTCTTTGAATGGAGCTCTGTATCACAGTGATCAATGGAGCCTGTTTAAAATTGCAGCGACCAGGGGGCATTGTTGTTGTCGCCACAAGACATAAAGCATGGATCAAGCAGCACTTAAAAGGTTAATGACATGCTCAGCAGTAATATGCTCTCCTCCTGTATATATAATGTGCTACTTAGTATGCGGGATATTACATGACAGCACATTTAATAGCATGTGTCTACTCGAAAACAAAGGCAACAAGGTAATGACAGTGGCAGAAAAAAACTTGAATCTGCTCTTGAAATTAATATTAAAGTTGCCATTTTAGCAATTTTTTATATTTTAGTTTTTAATGTACAATGTTTTGTGAAAGAGATGGAAATGTCCAGAAACACCAAGATGACTGTGAAGGTAGGTCCCTGAAGGAGTGAACAAAATAAAAACAAAAAATCCAAAATCAGAAACAAATGAATGTCAAATATAAAAATCAACATTCTTGTGGCATCTGTTTCCCCAGAGCTCACTAACTGTGCTGCTTTGTAAATTTGTGTTTTTCTGTCATTTACTTTCTCCTGATGCTTTTACAGGTTGGGTAAAGTCTCTGTAGAAAATACTGGGGATGAAAAAATATCTCAGCCCTCCTAAGAAATGAATTATTCAGAAAACAACAAGATAGTTGTAGCATTGTGTGGTTGCCTTCAAAAAGAAAGAGCCTCTTCAAAGAGAGTGGAAATAGAGATGTACATCAATCCTTCTCCTCCTCCTCATCACTGTATGATGTTTACTGGAGGAGCCTTAGACATCATACATATATATTTCTCTATATGTCAGCTGCACTTGTCTATAAAGCACTTTCCTGTTTATGGCGTGGCACTGCTTTTCATTACCTGCTTGTACCTTGTATGATTCACTGATAAAAGTGTAATAATCTCCACTGCAGGTGCATCAGTGGGAGCATCAACTTTAATAAAGTCATCCTGAGACCAAACACAGCACAAGATAGCAGCTTTTGGAGGAGAGGAGAACAGATTGTCACGTAAGGGGCATGACTTTGTAAATCTCTGTCAGTTAGAGAGGTGATCCTGCCCTCACCACTGTAAAGACATGAATCCCTTCATCTCCTGCAGAATACAGAAGGCCAGATTTTACCAGCACGTAGTTGTAACTCTGGCACCGGTTCATCAGTAATCCAATTTGAGAATTCATTGTTAGGGCTTTTGGCTGATGTCACAGACAGAATTTATCCTCCAGTTGTATGTCTGGCTTCTTTAACTGTGACTCTGCTCCAGGTCAGCTTGTTACTTGCACAGAGGCTACACAGACAGCACGATCTTATCAGCAAAAGTTCGTCCAAAAAGGCTTTTATGCAAGTGTTGTGTTGGAGTGTTTGTTCCCAGATATTAAAGAAAAGGTGATGTGAAAATGCTGTGCTGAGATCTTTTAACCTTACTGTCGTTCATGTAGTAAAAAGCTGTTGTAAAGTTATTAGCACTCCAGTGCCAAGAGGGTCTATATTCCTGCCTTTACAACCCCCCAGTTGCACTGACAAGTTGTCAATGAGTCAGCGTGATGAGAGACAGGGAGGAAGGTTAGTATGAATTAGCTCTGTGGTATTAAGCCACTGTGACGCTGCAAAAAAAACCGATATAATTAGCTTCACTCTCTTCAGATAGGCTAAGGTCACTTTGGGCCATTCAATCAAGACTAACTCATGATTTGACTGGCGTACAAAACCTTGTTAATCTCCTCTGACTGGATATGCTCTGGATGATGCAAGACCATGGCTACAAACTAAGAAGTAAGCTTATAGTGGGTGGTTGGCAGCTTATTCAGAAGGCAGGAAGCTTCATTTTTTAAAACTCTTTGGTATGAAAATAAATGATTTTTTCCTTATTCATAAAGCCAGGCCAGAAAGCACCTGAAAGGAAGACAGATTTTTTACTTGAATGAAGATAAAAACTCATATCTGTGTGTTAACAATAATTAAGAAGGCATTTCTAGGACTAAATGTAATGGTTATTATCATATCATTTACATAACATGAAAATCTACAGCAACACTGAGGCTATATTTAGATCCAACAGTGCTTTGAGCTAAATGCTACCATCAGTCTCTTATGGTGTGATGATGATACAGTGATAAAACACCAGCTTTTTAGGGCGAGCACAAAGAAAAAAAACTGACTGACAGAGGACAACCCACGGCTGGATGAGAATGCCCCCATATATAGATTTTTTTAATACACCACATACCTGGGTCTCCCAAGTTTCAGTTCTCATCTTTGTTCATTTATTTTTCTGCAGCTGGAGTCTGAACTCGGCACTTTCACTCGCTGTCTATTTATCTCCACCATCCTCACTTTCCGCCTTTCCTTGTTTTCCTCTCACTCAGTGATACCCTTTATGAGTCACCTACAGGTCTGTGCTGCAGAGGACTCCAGTAATTACTCCAAAACAACTCATATTGAAAAGGCATGGCAGGTTTATTTATATTTCAAACACGGGGCCTATTAAAGTGCTTTACAAATGCAAAGAAGAATTCAAAAATCAAAACAGCTAAAACACTGAAGACAGATGAATTAGCATAAAATAATAAATCAAGAATAAAAAGGAGTGGGTTTAAGTGTATGAACAGACTGGGAAAAGGCAGCAGCGATCATACAGATCACACCTTACCAGGAAGTTTGCAGTGTGCATACATGAAGGCAGCCAAACATATTGATTAGGCTACATATACACTCACATGTTTTAAACAACGCTTTATCTCCAGCTGGTATTGTATAGGAAAGCACTCTGAATCAGAAATGAGACAATGAATTACTCTCAGGAGCTCCGCGAGCTAATCAAAACCCTCTTAAAACATAAACACAGTCCTGTGGCAACTAATAAGTGAGGTCTTGTGTAACAGCAAACAGCAGCTGAATGTCAGCTCAATCAGCATCACGTCAGGCAATTAGCAAGAGAGACCAAACTTTCTCTGTATTCTTTTGCAGCTTGAGCCATTAATTCGTTGCACACTGTGTTATGTCTCCTGTGGTGCATGCTGGATCAGATAATATACAATTAGTGACAAAAAGTCAGGCCACTGCAGCAACGCAATTACGCATCGTGGGTTTGCGTGCAGTGTATTTTGCTGGAAAGTAATCATTTGTGACATCTTCATATAAACATGCTCCTAATGGTGATGGATTTACACAGTAATGATTCTTCCGATATCCAGCTGATGTAATATCATTAGCTTTTCTAAACACCGATGAACAGCTTCCTTTGGTACCAAGTGATGAAATCTCTTTTCATTTGGAGGACGGTGAAAGAATCCATACACCTACTCCTCAAACTGCCTCGACACAACCGGAGAGAAAGACAAATTAAACAGTCAGAGGAAGAACAAAGCAAAGGGATCATCTACTGCCTTGTACATATCAAAGTAGCTGAGGACGGATTTGTTCATGGACTGTAGCTCACAGATTAGGAGAAGGCAAAATGATTCAAGCACTATTGTACATGTATGGGCTGTTCCAGCTGTTTCAGGTGAGAGGACAGTGAAGTGGTTTAGGAGGTGTAAATGAGCACAGGGCAAGAAGAAGGAGACTGAACACAAGAAAAGAGGCTATTAGTTGTATTGTAATACACAGGTAGTACAATCAATGCTAAACAATTATTTCATTGTATATGTTTTAAGGCAGATAACATCCAAATTTCATGACCGGTTCATTCACACAGAGAAAGTGTTGAAAAAGAGGATTATTAGCTATTTTTGATTTCACAGGTAGCAACAGGTGAAGTGTTTAAAAGCATGTTCGAGACCACTGCAGGATGTCAAGGTCAAGCTCAGATTATTGTGAGAATATATCAGGATGGTTTTTGAAGTGTATATAAAGACCAGAGGCTTGTAAAAAGCTTGTTAGAGCCTGATATATAACAACCACCTGAAATGTAACAATGACCCAAATTATTATATATTAAAAAAATGTATTTAAACCTGATATGTAATAACTGGTTGATAATGTACCAAGATGCTGAGCCCAAAAAGTATAAATTTTGCCTAAAATGCAACAACTTTTTACATTTGGGGTCCGTTAACATTTTGACTTTTATTACATTTTTTAAAATTACATTTCACACTTCGCACTTTTGTTACATTATCGCCCAGTTAGTACATTTCAGGCTTTATTACAATTCAGGACATTGTTTTTGGGTGGTCGTTACATATCAGGCTCTAGCAAGGCTGAACCAACGTATTAACAGAGACACACAGACTTCCAAAATATAAAACTGAGTGTGTTATGTTTGTGCAAGCATGTAAGTAAGTGTGAAATTTCCCCCACAATGTTTACCTCAATGTTGTCACTGGTGGGATATAGACAGCACCACCAGAGACGATACATAACTATTTTGTAATTTAGAGAAAAAGATTTAGGGCAAAATTTACTTGAAACCATTTTTACATCGTGATCAAACAAAATACTAGAAAGTCACAATGTGTAACTCATCAGTTAAACAGCTTCTCCACCTGCACTGGACAAACAATACAGATGACAACATCATGCAGTATTCACAGACAGCAGCTAAGTGAATCTATTCGTTTCAACACATTGTGTGTGTGTGTGCATGAGAGAGACGGGGAGAGATGATTGCTGAGGCATTGTGAGTAGATTTAACAAGTAAATTGAACACAGAGGTGGACCTCCTCTCTGCTTGTTCTTGTGTCTTCTAATTTCATTTTTTCTCACTGGGCTCTCCAGCGGGGGGTCTTGCATCTCAATGAGTCTCTGTCCGGCTGAGAAGTGGTCTCGCTTCTAATAAAGAACAATTCTGTAATGTTATTAGGAGGCTGGCAGGAGAGGAGGAGGGCGGCGATGGCAAACGTTATCAGGGGAAGAGTCTGTGGTGCTATTCTTCAATGAAGTATAAAGGAGTGCTGTTCCCAAAAAAGCTACAAGTGGCAACACACACACACACACACACACACATACCACCTCCAGTCATGCTTGTGCTAATGCCCTGG
>OOFC01018465.1:5469-17125 GCA_900323345.1 Pseudochromis fuscus
GGGAGCTGCGGAAAATGCGTTGCTTTGTTCTCAGAGTATCCAGACTGTTGACCACAGGCCGTGTGTGTGTGTGTGTGTGTGTGTGATTGTTCACGCTCATGAGTGTGAGAAGTCGAGGCAGCTGCAGCCTCATTTGCCAGCTGACAGTTGTCATCTGACCACTTGATGTCAGTGTGCACCCTCGGTAGGAGGAGGTTCAAGGCTGGAGCACGCCACATCTCATTTCTTCATCGTTTGATGTCGTCACAGGAGGCGATGATGGGATCGCGTCCTGCGACCGTTTTCTGCTGGAAAGCCTCTTCACATCTACAGCTTTGGCAGCGAGAAAAAAAAAACAATCACACCATCTTCTCGCCACAGTGAAGCGGTTAATTGCATTAAATGTACAGTAGTTGTTACATCTGCACAACCATTTTTAAAATTGTTTCCAGCTTTTATTGCTGTGATTTGATTGTTCAGAGCCATGACTTCAAGGTTCAGACATCACAGGCCGACAGTTTAGTTTGGATTCTGCCTGATTAATAGTTTATATCAGAAGTGATGGAATTAAACTTACTGAATCGAGACTGAGCAGTTTTCTGAACGATTGACCTCGAGCATTCCCAGACCATCTTCTTAAGAACAAAGAATACCAAACTCCCTCTGTACTGTATCTTATTTGGCGTCAGTACACTCGTGTGTGTGTGTGTGTGTGTGTGTGTGCCCCATCAGCCTCCCAAAACCTTGGCGATGCCAACAAGAAGCAGCTGAGGGAGTGTCAGTATTTTTAGTCCTGATTATTTTGTTTTCATCGTACATTCTCCAGGTGCAGCCATGAAGAGGAAGCAGCACAGTATATTCAGCATCTGTGGGGAAAGATGTGTTTTAAGTGCCTTCTTTCCAAACTGTCTAGACAATCTAATTACCCAGCACATCATCTATTTTTTTTTTTTTTTTTTTTTATTCCTGTCTGAAAGAGTTGGGTGTGGAAGTTTAAAGAAGCCCCAGTAGAGGTTGCTTCAGTAACTGTTGTAGGAAAATATATATTTATGAAGGTTGGAAATAATCCCAGCACTGCTCGCCTCTGTTCATCTGATCAGATAGTGTTTTTTTTTGTTTTTTTTTCTGGATGAGGCTTCAGAGGGAATGATGCCTTATTTAGCCTCCACCTTCAACTTCTTAATCAGTTTTATGAAGTTCAATTCCTGCACACCCGATCCACTGTTCTGCTGACACCAGTGAGATTATTAATTATTGATTTGCAGATGAACAGAGTGTCTTTGGTTTGGTTCTAACTGTGCCTCTGCAGCCCGTATGACCCCACCTGTAAAACCAAAGCAGCGTATGCATTCAGACAGCAGAGGGCACTCAGTACAAAGTAGCTACTTAAGATATCATCAGCATAATGTACAGTTGGATGTCTCACCAGAGGAGCATGTAGTGAAAGCCACAGCTGTTGTCATGTAAAGCAGACAGGTTCACTGCACAGAGTTATATTTAAATCCTGCTTTTTAGTTCGAAGCACAATAGAAAGAAGTTTTTGGGATCATCCTTTAAGCAAAATGGTCCACAGTCGGTCACTTTTCAATGTTTGAGTTACAAAAACAGTAAGAGGAGTCTTTATTGAGTTTGTCATGTTGACTCTTGCAGGTTTTAAAAATCAAAGTACTGTCTCATTCTGTTTGCTGTTAAAAGTTTTAGTAGCAACTCAGCAAAGATCAAATGTGGAAAAAGTCAAACACATGTTGAAGGTAAGCTCTGGAGATTAACAAGGTGCAGGTTAACAAAAATAAAAGATAAGATGTTGCAAATGTCAGGTCCAAAAACAAATGACTTGTTCTGATAAACTGTGTGTGAGAGGTGGACACCGTGATGTCACCTGCTGGTTTGTGGACTCGCATTTTGAAGCCAGGAGTTTGGCATTCGAACATTGTGTTGTTGTTTTTTTTCTGGATCCAGAAGTGACCATATTTGGAGATGAAAAGAGGAGTGAGGAGGCGGGTCTTCCCCTTGAACCCGATGACACTGTCCAATGTGTAGGAGACTGGAATTCACTGGTGAAGGAGCCTCCAAACCACCTCAATCAAACTAACCACACCCCGAAATCTTCCTCTTCTCTCAGGCTAATATCTACTTAATAATCAAATGGTGAACCAGATCACTGAGAAGAAGAGTGGACTTTAGCTAATGACATAAAAAAGACTTGGTGAAAAAATGTATTGACTGAATATTTCAGGGTTAAAAATGAAGATGTTTGTGTTGAAGTAATGTAGCAGTGATGTATCTATCTATCTATCTATCTATCTATCTATCTATCTATCTATCTATCTATCTATCTATCTATCTATCTATCTATCTATCTATCCATCTATCTATCTATCTATGTTGGAGCCAACATCTTGTGGCCATTGGTGGTATACCGTTTTTTTTGCACTTTAAAAATATGGAAAAATATTCAGTATTTCAGGATTGAAAATGAGGATTTTTGAATTGAAGTCAATTGGAGTCAACATGGGCGGCACGGTGGTGCAGTGGTTGGCACTTGTACCTCACAGCAAGAAGGTTCGGGGTTCGAATCTCGGCTCGGGCCTTTCTATGTGGAGTCTGCATGTTGTCCCTGTGCATGTGTGGGTTTTCTCTGGATACTCTGGCTTCCTCCCACAGTCCAAAGCCATGCTTGTTAAATGAATTGATCAAATTAAATTGACCATAGGTGTCAATGGTTGTTTGTCTGTGTGTTAGCCCTGTGATAGGCTGGCAACCTGTCCAGGGTGACCCCGCCTCCTGCCCAATGACAGCTGGGATAGGCTCCAGCAGACCCCTGTGACCCAAGTGTGGAGAAAATGACTGACTGACTGACTGGAGCCAGCATCTAGTGGCCATCAGTGGTACTGCACAGATACTGTATGCTGGCTTCAACTCATGGGAGCTATAATCTTGTGCATTTTCCTACAGTTGAGACAATAAACAGCAAATGGTTGTAATGTGGTGACAGAGTGTGAATATCTGCACTTTCACAGAGAGGCTGTCTGCATAAAATGTTTAAAAATTAAACACCGTGAGTAAAAAAAAAATGACAGCAGAAGCCTTAATATAACTGTAAAAATTGATTGCCAGATTTGTAGTTGTACCTGTAGCACGAGTCTTGTTTTAATCCAGGCAGAGTGAAAAACGCTAACAAGCCCAAAAACAAAGCATAGATCAAGGGCAGAGCGAGCACGCCTGCTGCTCCTGTGGCGTGCAGCATGAATTAATAAACGCCAATAGATTCGTGCTGTTTTGGGGCACGCTGCTGTAAATCCACACACCTTGGGAGTCGGCTTTCAGCTTGTGGACTCTGCTGTTTTTTTAAAAGGTGGAAATACATTTGCCAACAGCCTGCAGCTATGATATCGCAGCTTTTTGCATCATGGCATCTACAGTAACACGTCTGTATGTTTTAGGCCTCGGAGGTTGCATAAGCAGCTTCATCATGAATAATGTAAATAACCTGCTGGATTTCTTATCTTTTGTTTATTCCACTCACAACGCCACCTTTTTCTTTCTTCTGCTTTTTTTTTTTTATCCCTTCATGTGGTGGATGGATACATGTATGGATGGCTGACAAACCTGCAGGCTCTATTGAGCAATCGGACCAGATTTGTTTGTTCGCTTCCAGACAATGTGGGACACTTGCCATGACAACTGGAGCTGGGGCTTGATATTTATCTTTGGTGTTGACTTATGAGTCCGAAGCGCTTGAAAGCCCAGGGAGGAATTTTTCGTCACTTGCCCTTAAGCTGAGAATACAGTGTTTCTCTTATGCATGTGTGCGTTTTGTGTAAACACGGTGGATTAAGTGGAACTCTGCAGGAGAGGTCAGAAAAAGGCTGGTTTCCTCACTTCGGCGTCTTTCTCGAGTTTCTTCTCCTACAAACTTTCCGACATCAGCAGCTCGTCTTTTCTGTTTTTTGGCGACTGTGCTGAAGCGAGGCGCAGTGAAAGTCCAAACCCCAGCTCTGCCACATAAACACAGTGAAGACTTCCAAGGCCTCTGGCTGGAAAAGCCCAGCCCTGCTCTGCCTGTTTGGGCTGGTCCCTCTCTCAGTGATAGCTTACCTGTGGAATTCGCCAAAGCTTTTTTATATCCCCATTGATACCAGGGCAATAGCTGCACACTCTTACAAAGGGCAGTGTGTACAGACCTAACTCCACCATCCTCACCCGCTTTTGCTGAAATATAATCAGTCTTTTAGCCTGGGCTTTGCTTTTCTTCCCCCTCGTCTCCTCCTTGCACAGCATTTGCTCAGGAGGAGGCACAAAATGTTCAGCAGCAGCATTGTCATTTGGAAAGTACTTGTGTAAACAGGGCTGGATGATTGCATTATGAAGCAGCCCCTCCCTGGGACGGTGACATATCAACAGCTACGCCGCTATTGTTTAGCCTCAGGTGTTTAATTCTGGTTGGCAGGAAGTGCTGTGTTGCACAAGTCATGTGGTAAAATGAGCACATCAGCGTGACAGGTCATTAAGAAAATCAGAGCGCTGTTGGGAAATCGCCCTGCACCCTGATTTATTTTTCTTCTTTGTCACCTTTTATTAGGCGCAACCCGGCAGGTACATTACTCTGTAGATGAGCTTTTATACGATTACATTTTTGCACCTTCCACAAAAACCCCGTACCACTAAACTCTCCAACAGTAGTTACAGCTGTTGACAGAATCACAAAATGCTTAATTGCTGTAGCGAGCTGCACTTTATGAGCACAAGTTTTATTTGTTAAATTGTACAAGTTGTGTCTTGAAAGCTGTCTGCACTAGATAAACCCAAGCACATGCACGCGTCCAAAAAACTGGTGTGTGGGTTTGGTGTGACTTTCTATACTTGGCTGTCAGTGCTTGAAGCGTGCAGAAGTTCAATGACTTTTAACACACAGCGTGGCGCAAACGCCTCAGGAAATGATGAAACCCTCGTAGGCATCTCTGGTATCGAGGGCGATGTGTGGGCACTGCTTCGTCTTTTCTGTGGCTAATTTGTTATCTTCTTCTAAAATAAAATGCTTGGTTGACCAAGAACAAAAAACAATCCCATCAGACACATCCGAGCAGCGTCCCTCTGTGTGGAGGTGATCACAGGCGGGATCCCACCAGTGCTGCTGCTGCTGTTGTTGGATAAAAAAGATAATTAACCTTCTGCAGCTGTATCCTTTGTGTTGATCTACTACAGATGTAATTACATCGAGCTGAGCAGTCAAACCAGTCACAGCAGTTTTTCAACCCACTGATTTGAATAAAGCTTTATATGGAAGTTGTTTACCTGCTTTGTTAAACAAATACTCCAAAGAGGAGGAGATGGGACAGTAACCTGTTCAGCTCAGTGGGTCAGATAAGCTGCAGTTAATACACACTACACATTACGTATATTGATATATATTAATATATGAGCTGTCCCTGTCATAGAGCTGCCATTTAACCCCTTAAGAAACAGGTTATTTCTATAAACATCCTGAGATCCAGTGACAGATCCTCAGAGAAGAACCTGCTCCTAATGATCAGAGGAACCTGATCCTCACTTCTGACTTCTGCCTGATCCAAACCACAGACGGCAAGGCAGTAATAACAATAATAATAATAATGATCATAATGATGGCTTTATTCATGTAGCACTTTTAAAAACAAATGTTTACAAAGTGATATTACACAAGGCAATGGGAACACAATGAAATCAATATATTCAAAGAACAATAAAACAATGCGATGCCAGAAGAAATAATATGAAACAATGAGGTAAAATTGGAATAAAACAAAATAGAAGAGGGAGAACTACATGAGGACGACACCACATCAAAAAGGATAAAAGCAGGTCAAGTGTTGAACAATAAGAAGGATAAAAGAAAAGGAGAAGTGGATAAAATAATGTGTTAAGAGGTGAATCGCAAAAAAGCAAGTGCTCCTCAGACAGGTCGTCCCAAAGTCGAGGGTCCTGATGGAGATGACACATTAAAATATAACGTAAAACATTGATGACAGTAAAGAGAAAAAGAAAGTTAAAAAAAAAAAGTGTCATTAAAATAATTCATTAAAAAGTAAAGTCCTGTTGTTTAAAGAATAATTTAGATTGTGTTATACTGAAATTCATTAAAGAGCTGAAAAAGCTGCATTAAAAAATAAATGTTTTAAGCTTTGATGTGAAGTTGCTCAGAGTTGAGGTTTGTCTGACGAGATGATTCCAGTTTGAACATCGTACATCACCGTGTTTACCTCGGACTCTTGGTTCAATCAATGAGAGATTAAATAACAACCTTTATAACAATGATGCAGACTCACTGTTGTTATTTAGCCTCCAACTACAGTTTGGTGTAACAGAAATTAACCACAACAATGCTCCACCCATTGCATTCATAATAACAGCAGGAAGCCACTTCATTGACTGAGCTGAGCTCGGTAAAACAGAGGGTTTGATGGGCGGAGTCTTACTAACGGATATGTACTTGTGCCAATGTAGAGACTTGAAGGAAAAGGATTCTTGTTCTCGTCAGGGTGGAAATTCACCTGGTTCAGTTTGTTTGTTTGTGTAATATGTAACCTACTTTTTTCTTTTTTTTTTTCTTTGAGAGACACTGATGGAGTATTAAATCCAATTTTGGACAATTCAGAGGATGAGGTTCCCACTTTCTTGTGATGGGAGAATATTTTACCAAGGTAGTGTTGCTGTTTCACCACAAGAGGGCGACAGTGTTCAGTCTGTAGCATCAGTGCAGCTGGATTATGCCTTAGTGGAGGTTTGTGATTTCTAGTTGAAATGTGTTTTTGGTACAATGACAATAAAGAATTTTAATTTTTCAAACCCACAGCAACCAAGGATACAATGTTGCATCCTTCCCAGTCTTCTGCTGCCACTTGCAGTCTTCCCATGCAACACTCCATCCATGTGGACCCCCTGGTGTAGCACAGCATTCATCAGTGAATTAAACACTCTCATGTATTTTATTGTGCGTAGCTGCAGCCCATACCTTCTCTATGAGTGCTGCTGCCATGTGAGATTCTGAATCAACCAGAACCATTCAGATGGGATTTGATCTCTGATATTTCCCACCCTGCTTGGAGTCTTTCATCCAATCCAGAGCATGTATATAGGTACATTTTTCACAGTTATATTTACAGCAGAAATCTCCCACTGTTTCTCAGCAGCCTTGTGTTTTTAAATCACATCTGCGACAAAGGTTTTTTATAATCTGTTTTCTTTTTTCTTTCCTTGACAAAATCTTCCTTCCACCTCTTGCATTTTATCAGCTTTTTACCAATCTGATGGAAACACGTTAACATCAACATTTTTAGGAACCAATGCTGTGATCTGGAAACATTCAAGAACAAAGAGCTGCACCCTGTGAGCTAAATACACTGTTGTAATGGGGACAGTTTACAGTGCAATGATGTTCTTTAAGTTTAAATAAAGTTGAACTGCGTCAGTACAGCTGGGTTTTGCCTCTGCAGAGGGTTGTGCTTTCTGGATTATACTACTTGCATGAATACAGTGTGTCACAGTGACACCTGTAAAACAATAGAAAACCAATGTAAATACATGTGTAGGTTGATAGCTTGTAATAATGACAGCTCATAACAACCATTACAGCCATGTTTTGACCATTTATTTAAAAAAAAAGGTTATTCTGTGGCGGTCCTAATGTCACTACTGCTGCCATTTTTAATATTTCAACCAATAAGAAACATGGGGGGATTCTCTCATTGGTTGAAATGAAATTGTCCGTTATGGGGTAATTCTGACTTATGGAGATGGATATCTTAGTTGTATGAGCTCTTTATTAATGTTTTTAGTTTATGTCAGGATCTGTCTTTCAAACTGTATTTTTACCACAGGTTTTCTATTTCTTTAATGGAGCCATTAAAGTCAAAGTGTAGCCACATCCAGGCCGTCAATACCTGAAAACAAAATACTAATGTTCCCAGTTTGAATCGATCTTCTGACAGATTTCAGTTCAGGCTTATGTGATTTTTCAGGAATGCAGGTAGCACTGTGTTTTGAACTCTCTGTGACCTTGTACCTTTTGAACAGTAACAAAGATACTGTATTACCCCCCAGACAGTGCAGTCTTCGAGGTGTGAGAGCCCTAGATCACATTTGATGGACTAACGGTAAACAGAGGATTGTAAAGATCTTTGAAGGATGTAGATCAGCACCAGCGTGGTTTCAAAGATGGGATCTGCGAGTGTTTGGAAGTCTGTTTGCTCTCGGTCTTCTGAGGTTTCATTAGGCTGAGAAAAGATATGACCTCGGGGCTTTTTCATTAAAACCTACTGTATTTACTTTAAAACCAGGAAAGAAAGAGCAGCAGAAGAAAGAGAATATGATGAACACACTGTAGATTACCTCTAAGCCTGGTAAACATGAGATTGCCCTCACATTAAGTATTTGCCCTGAGGACAGATTACTGCAGTTTTTCCATTATTCTAACATTGTTACCACAGAGCCACCAGGTCTGGATGTCCCCTTCAGGGAAATAATGGGAAACAAAATGATCCATGAAAATGCTGAAATTTCATATCAGAGGATGGCTGTATATTTTTAACTGTGCACACAAGGACATTTACTGTACAGTACTTGAGAGGGTAGAAAAAGGGGGGTAGATTTTTGGGCTGTTCATTATGTGTGAAAGACATATTATGTTTTTGTAGACATAATATTTTGCCACAAAAAATGTTTTTCAGCTTTCTTGTCTATTTAAACAAGCCAACTAAAAAAAAAAGACACAATATCCGTTTAATATTTGCTTATTTCTCGAGCTACAGTTCATGTTGAAGTGGACTTTAATGAAGTGAAGTTACCTTTAATGTAATTTAGCCTTCAACATTAATCAGAAGTCCAGGACTATGAGCCAACAAAACCACACAAGGAATGAAAGTCCAACCATTACTGCTCTTTCTGCGAACAGTGGGTCTTATATTTCTGTACATGCTTCCCAGTTTTATTTCATACACGAAAAACTACGTAACTGTCAACTGGTAGGTGGTAGAGTGGGTCGCCTGTCAATCGTAAGGTTGTGGGTTCAATCCCCAGCTCCTCCTGTCCACATGTTGAGGTATCCCTGGGCAAAACACTGAACCCTGATTTGCCCCCAATGGTGGCTAGCGCCTTGCATGGCAGCTCGGTAGCCATTGGTGTGTGAGTGTGTGTGTGTGTGAATGGGTGAATGAGTTGCTTTGTAAAGTGCTTTGGGAGCTAGCTTAAGTCATGAAAGCGCTATATAAATGTACTGAATTTACCATTTAACTGTAACTTCCAGCGTATTTATTATAAACCCCAACACTAGCTTGTGTCTAACTGCCGCTACCTGACGTTACGCTACGTCGCCTCACTGACGTCATCACTACTTGTTTCTGTAGTTCTCTAACACATTTACATCACAGCCATTGAGAAACTACCCAATCAGTGCACACAGTTAAGTATCCTGATCTCTAATTGGTTCAACAACAGCCCAGATGATTTCATACACGGGACAATATTGTGTGTAGTATATAAACAGTGTGTTTACATACATAATTTCAAAGAATCTTACCTAATATCTCAGAGAATCTAGAGTTTATACTGTTTAACTTTAGAAATGTTTATAAGAGTGTGGGAGGGTTTATAGGGGCTTAAAATATATAAAATAACTGTATAAACAAGTGGTTTCTACTTTGCAGGTTTTCACCTTTCGCAGGGGGTTCTGGATCTGTGTTTAGCACCATTAACGTTGCTTTCCCGTATGATGCCTGTGATAAATATGAAGGCAAAGCAACTCAGTGTCTCATTCATGTCACATATACCAACTGACAGTATGCATAGCTGCACCTGGATGTGACCTGAGGCAGAGAAAGTATTAATACTCGGTCAGTGAAAACGGTCAGTGACATGATTCACCCGATGACAGCACCAACTCGCAGGGTTTGACACCTGGTTGAGTCAGACGTCGCTGACGGTTTGTGTGGCTTTGTGTTTTCAGGAGAGAAGGGGAGGGGCTGCGTGTCTTCTGGGACCGGCTGAGAGAGCCCTCCTTTACCTCCAGGTGGAACCCCTTCGCCATGGACTACCCCTACATCACCTTCACCTACCACCCCGTGAGGAACGTTAACGACACGACCGCTGCTCTCTGCGACGTAAGCTGAGCGAACACGTGACGACAGTGTGGCATTGTTTTTCATTTTCAGACTTCAGAATGCAAATCGATGTGGTTTTGTTTGCAAACACTGAGCGATGAGACGTCTGCCAGTGCAATGAAGGCGAAGGAATTTTATTGCAACATTGAATTTGGCACAAGTTGGAGAGTCGGATGTTTCCAAACAGCTCGAGATGTCAAACTGCATGACTGGTGTTTTTCAGGGGAATATATATTTGGGTGAATTGAACCATAAACTGTGGTTTTCTTTTCCCCCTTAACTTTCTTTTAACTAATCCAGGTGGAGGTGTGTACTCCCCCGAGACACTTAACTTTTATTACTTCAAAAAACAACCGTGTGGTGAGATTCATCGTGTGGTCACATGAGTCATCGCAGAGAAATGACTTACTGGAATTAGGCCTCAGATTGCATTTCTCACCATCATCATCAGTTTCAACACCTAATAAAACTCAGATCTCACACACATCTGTACCAGATAGACGACACAGATACACAGAAGCAGCACTCAGGCTAATTAGCTTTAGTTTTAGGGTTCGAGCTGCTTCTGCTGACGAACTCCAATCAGTGCTCCGAGCTCGGGAGTGCAACGTGTTTGCAAAACGTACACGGGAATTTCAGCATAACCGAGATGTTTATGAGTAATTACAGCAGTCGACTCAGCGTGAGGAGGGAGGGAAATGAAGAGGATAGAAATGTACTCAGCGAGGCTTTGCTCCATATTGTGTCAAAGTGATGAGCTCTGTTTCTGCTGTCATGCTGAGTAAGAGACAGCAGGGAATTATACACATTTCACTGACTGCACACAAATGCTGACAGACTGGTGTGCAGAGACCTGGAAGCACATTTGCTAAGAATGCAGCTCGGTCCCGCTCCTTCGTTGTATGGCCGTGATTTTCAGGAGACTTGAGGGATATCGTCAATATGGAGTCACCTGGGTTTGACTCACGACTTCTGGCTCTTCCCTACTAACATTTTATCCATTAATTTTTAAACTTGCACCATCATTTATCTTTCAAGCAAAAGATGACTTAATAATTTCCTGAAATTATCATAAAACTAAACCTGGGGAGAACACTGTCTGACCTTTCCTGAAGAAATACAGTCTGAATGTAATTTGTCCAGAATTGCGCAACAATGCTGAAGATTTTCCAAAGATAAAGGTGTAATGTCATCCACCATAGCTGTGAAAGGTCCGTGCAGTACACACCCTTTATACACTCACATACGGGATGAAAACAGCTCAGAAAGTAAACTGCAATAATTATAAATAATCTAAATGTAACAGTTCAGAGGTTTGAATGGTGTCTGTAGCAGAAAGTATGTGGAAGCAGTTGAAGTTCAAAGTTGAAGGAGAATTATGTCCAATCTCTGCCTTTCTAGAAATTATCTTAAAAAGTTGAATATTGTAAAAATGTCTTAAAATGTCAATGTCTTAAAACAGCTGAACATTTTGATATTTGATGGTGTCTGTAGCTGAAAGTATGTAAAAGAGTTTTTCTGCCAAAAAAAGGAAAAAGTCATGA